>CACVCL010020518.1:0-82191 GCA_902729485.2 Mus minutoides | reverse complement strand
CCTTAATCATCTCTTGCTCCATCTATTTTTCCTGCAAATGTCATACATAATTCCACTTTTCTTTACAGCTTTCTTTAAAAAAAAAAAAAAAAAAAGAGCCCTGACTCTTGCAGAGGACCCCAGTTTGATTCCCAGCACCCACACAGAGGCATAGAACCATCTGTAATTCCAGTTCTCAGGAACCCAGTGCCCTCTTCTGGGCTCTGCAGACACCAGTCTGGTGCACATACAGGCATGCAGGCAAAACACCAACACATAAAATAAAAAGAAATAAATCTTTAAAAAAGATAAGAGTTTCCTGGAAATGTTTAAAGAGATTGCAGGTGACACTGGAATGGCATAGAAAGTTCTGGAACCTTAGACTCGGGCATTCGTGAGTGGTGCCCAAGGCTTTGTGTGGTGTGGTGTTTGACTTGTAGTGAGTTACTGGATGGCTCCTGGCATTCTAGGGTTGGAGGGTTATTTTGAGGATCTAAGCTCACTCTTGCTAGAGGTTAAGTGCTTTGGGGAACTCTGTTGGGTCCTCCAGAGGCCCAGACTGGTGCCCCCTCCCCCACCTCCACCCCAGGATACAGATGTGCTGCCTCTGGGCAGATGTCCACCCTGTTCTGTGCCTTTCCCATCCCTCAAACTTGCATTCACTCTAAGAAGCTGGTCTCAGTGCCCATCTCCTTGTGTCCGCTTGGGCTTGCTAGCTAACCTTTAGTCTCCCTACAGACTCTTTAGGCCAGCCAGGAAGGGCTCCCAGCTTACCGTGCCTAGCCCATCTCTGACCTGGAGTCCCTGCGTGAGAATGGACCATAGCACAAAGCACAGAAGGGGACAGCGTTGTGGAGAGTGATAGACCCAGAGTCCTCTTACCAAATGATAAACCCCTCACCCACCACTGGACTCCTCGGATGGCAGAATTCTTGGTTGCTCTAGCCCCTTACAAAAAATGTCAACCCTACAGATTTGGGCTGAATACAGATTCCCCCACACACTGCCCTTCTCTCAGAGACCAATCTGATAAATACCTATCTGACAAAGCCGGCATGGTCTCACTTGCCAAAAATCCCGGCACTTGGAGGGAGGCAAAAGACCTGGTTCAGGACTGTCTGAAAAATCCAAAAGAAGTTTGGAGAGGTGGCTCAGTGGGTAAGAGCTTACCGGTTTGCAGAGGATCAAGGTTCAGTTCCCAGAAACCACGTTAGATGAGTCACACTTGACTGGAACGCCAGCTTTCAGGAGCCAGCGGCCTTTTTCCGGCCTCTGAAGACAACTATGCTCATGTGAAGAGAGAGAGAGAGAGAGAGAGAGAGAGAAACAAATCTTTTTTTTTAATCCAAAAGAAAAAAAAAAAGCAAAGACCGTGTAACACTGGGTAAATAATTATTCTACTTATTGTCTTGGGAATAATAAAAAGTGGCGTGCATGCACAGTGCAGCTGGCTTGGGTTTTTTCCATACAATTTTAGTCCATGGTTGGTTGGTTGTGCAGATATGGACACCCCAGATAGATTCTTCCTTTAGCCTGTAATTAGAGGCCTTGATCCCTGTGCAAACATGAGGGACCTGGCACATAGTTCACAGGACAAAGGGCTGTGGTCATGTTACTCTAACATATGATGAAAGAGCTGCCCTGGGACTGGCTGGGGCCAGCAGGCGGGTTGACTAAGGACATTTTTTTTTTAACCTAAAAGGGGGTTTATTTGTTGGGTGTAATTATAACTGTGGCCAAGGAGAACATGAAAGCGGCAAAGGTCACTCCTCTCTCTCCTCTGACCTCTTCTGCTTCCTGCAGAACTGATGTCATCCCTTATGTGTCCTCCCAAGGTATGTGTGATGGAGGGACTGTGACTAATGCTGATGGTATCATCTTCTTGCTATCCTGGCTTGTTCACACCATGGCCTTCCTCAGAGACGACGTGTCCTCTGCACACGCAGAATCCTGGTGCTGCTGATGGCTGCATACTGTATCCTGTGTGGCAGGATGGCTGGGTGGGCAGTCCACTGCCCTCCCCGGCAGCTCTGCAGAGAGAGCCCAGTATTCTGGTGGACGGAGTTGCACACTGACTTTCAGCTGATTCCTCACTCCAGCCAGTTTCCCTGTGATTTCAGTGTGGGTGGATAAGAAGCAGTACTATGACATTAGGTGTGGGGTTTTCTCTTCCACAGAGACTTTTGATTTTGTTTTCTGTGTGTATTCATGTTTGTGTGTTTACAAGTGTCCATGCAGAGGTCAGAGTGCCGTACGCAGAGGTCAGTGCCATACGCAGAGGTCAGAGGCCGTACACATCTTAGTAAGGCTACCTTGCCAGTGAGCTCAGGGCTGGATTCTCATGTGGATTTTCTCATTGAACCTGTAGCTCATGATCTGGTTAACTAAACTGTCCAGTGAGCTCCAGGAATCCGCCTATCTCTGTCCCTCACCCCACCCCACTCCCACCTCCAGCTCTGTAATTACAAATGAATGATGCTACACTATGCTTGCTCCCCCCCCACCCCCCAGAGATGAAAACTTAAGTTCCCGTAGTTATAAGGTGACCACTTTACCTGTGGGTCTCTCTCTCCAACCCTCAGTAAACATTCAGTATAGCTTCAGATTTACAGAAAAGATGCTGCAAGATTAGCCCAGAAAGTTCCTGTGTACCCTTAGTGCATCTCACTATGGTAATAGAATTCCTTTTTTTTTTTTTGAGACAGGGTTTCTCTGTGTAGCCCTGGCTGTCCTGGAACTCACTCTGTAGACCAGGCTGGCTGAGAAATCCACCTGCCTCTGCCTCCCGAGTGCTGGGATTTAAGGTGTGCGCCACCAACATCCGGCTCTTTCTCTTTTTTTTTTTTAGACAGGGTCTTGTGAAGTCCAGAAAGGCCTTGAACTCCTGGCCCTCCTGCCTGCTTCTTAAATGCTAAGATTACAGGGAAGCACTACCATACCTGGCAGAATTTTCTCTCCTTCCATGTACCACTACTTGAGATCTAGGCAGCCATGCTTCCCACTCCCCCAGCCGAGTTCATATATATATATGTATGTCACTGTTTGATAACTTTGCCCTATGGCTCCTTCACCAGCTATCACCCTGGTGGGGACTCAAGCAGTGTCCCCTCTGCCATGTCTCTGCTGGGTAGTACCAATGGTTCCCTAGATACAGGTTCCTCTGAGGCACAGGTGGAAGAGGCTGTGTGCTATCCTACCCCTCCCTGTATCTGCTCCAGCACCAGCTACATCGGAGAGGTTCCTCATTAGAGGGTGGAGGGAGTCTTGAGGCTTTTAGGCTCCTCTGTAAGCCAGGCTTTGAGGTCTCAGCTTTCCTGGGAGATCTCCAACATGCTTGTCATTGTCCACAGACCCCTTCCAAGTCAGTGTGTCCATCAGGCAGTCACCTGGCCACACCCACGCTTTCCTCCAGGGACGCCCTCCATTTCCTTATGTGGCAGGCTGAGTGGTTGCCAGCTGTCTTTCTGCTTCCGTTTTTTACTTATGAATTCCATTAAGTCATTTCTCTCTTTGTTTTGCTAGATGTGGTTAAAAGCAACCACATAGGACTTTACCATCTCTAAGAATTTCTTCTGCCAACTGTGGCTCTTACACTCGCCTCGCACAGAGCCTTGGGGCATGCCTGGGCTTTTACTACTTGAGTTTTTTCTGAGCTCTCAGCCAGAAAGAAGGCCCTAGCCTGGCACTCTGGCTGCGACTATGGTGGGCTCAGGGTCCCTTCTCACTTTTGGAGGTGCCCCTAAAATCCCTTTCCTCTCCTGTCTTGGCTGCTGCTGGCCTCTCCCCCTCCAGCTGTTACTCTGTTCCAAAGACGTGTACATTCCAGCTGTCCATCAGGGCAGCACCTGCCTCCCGGGTCCCATCCTGTGTTTACTACAGTAAGAGGATACATGCCATTTTTGTAATTGAAACAGTCCAGCTCGGGGCTGTGCATGTTGGCCAAGCATTCCGCCAACTGAGTCCAGCTCCAGCCTGCTTTGTTTATTGTTATCGAGACAGGGTCTCTCTGTTATGCAGCTATGGCTGTCCTGGAACGCACCTTGTAGACTGGGCTGGCCTCAAATGCAGAGACCCACCAGCCTCTTCCTCTGAGTACTGGTGTTAAAGGTGTACCACCATGCTTGACTTGTAGAAGCAGGCAGTGGTGCACACCTTTAATCCCAGCACTCGAGGCAGAGGCAGGCAGAACTCTGAGTTTGAGGCCAACTTGGTCTACAGAGCAAGTTCTTGGACAGCCAGGGCATCTCAGAAGAAACCCTGCCTCATAAATAAATAAATAAATAAATAAATAAATAAATAAATAAATAAATAAATACAATCTCACTGTGAATCTCTGGCTGACCTTGACCTCCCTATATAGCTCTCAGAAGAAACCCTGCCTCATAAATAAATAAATAAATAAATAAATACAATCTCACTGTGAATCTCTGGCTGACCTTGACCTCCCTATATAGCTAAGAACAATGACCTTGAACCTCCCATCTCCTTGCCTCCCTCTTCCCTTACTTAGGTGCTGAAAGTCAGACCTACAGCTTCATGTGTGTTAAGCAAGAACTCCACCCATTGAGCCTCATCTTCCTCCTGGAGATGGATATGATAATCAACAGAAATGGATATGATAATCAACATCTTCCTCCTGGAAACTTATGATAATCAACAGAAACTAATTAGTTTACAGTTATAAAAGCTAGAAGTCCATTAGCAAACCGTGTGGGGGGAGGGCCTTCTGCCAAGTCACGTGGCAGGGGCCTGAGGCAGAAGAGGATGGGCACCAACCTGCCTTTTATATTGACCCTTATCACTAGATACATTGATCAGTTCTTTAGACCCCACCTCCCAGAAGCACAGTGTTGGGGGTCAGGTTTTCAACATGCTCTGTTTGAGGACAAGTCTGACTGACGGCGCTCAGTGCAGCCTACTGTGACTCCTCACGAGGGGCATCACACTACTGAGGGCTAGGCATGGGCGTGGCACTCCTCAGCCAAACTGCACGTATCATTGGGATGCCACCAGTTCTTCTGTCCCGTCCAGGGGGCCACGTTGTGGTTAGTTGTGCTGTCCAGCTTGCTGTTTGTTGCAGATTGTTTTTTTCTGGACCATTTGCAGCAATTTGACTCTATCACTCTGAGATGTGCTGGCTGTGTTCCACGTGGCAGGTTTTTATCTGCTGCAGATATGCTGGGAGTGTGGAGAGCTGTGGCGTTGTCGCCCATTGTGGTGGCAGGCTCATGGAGCTTCCCTGTTTTGAGAGAGTGAGGCCTGCCTAGAATGGGAAGACGTACAGGGCATGGCCGGAAGAAGGCCCGTGCTCTGTTTGTAGGGTTTGAGTTGAGGAGTGAGGGAACCCTAAGTTGTTGGCTACCCACCGTGGAAAAAAAAAAAACACAAGTCAGGGTGGTATTATCTTGCCAGGAAGATGTGGCCCCCAAGCCTGAGCTCAGAACCTGAGGAAAGCAGAAACTAGGAAGGGGCTATGGGCAGGGAAGGAAGAGGCCTTGTGCAGAAGGTGCAACAGTGAGAGAAGGCGCACCCGTGAGAGAGGGAGCACCTGTGAGAGAGGGCACACCTGTGTGTGTGAGAGAGAGGTGGTAGGGCCAAGGAGTAGACTTCACTGTGATAGAGAAGAGGTGAGGCCCCTGTGAGGCCTGGGCAGAAGGCTGCCTGAAGACAGGGGCTGTTGTTGCACCAGAAGCCCTCTGGGAGCGTACAGGCCTCAATTACACCGAGGAAAGCCAACTCACAGCTTAAAATGGAGTCAGATGGGCTGAGAGTATAGCTCAGTTGGTAGAGTGCTTGCCTAGCAGGCACAAAGACCCGTCCAGTCCCCAGCACAATGTAACCCAGCGATGGTGCCACAAGCCTGGAATTCTAGTACTAGAGAGGTAAAAAGCCAGGAGGGTCAGAAGTCTATGGCTATCCTCAGCCCTGCCTAAAAACAACACTAAAAGAACATACAATAAGGGGTGGCAGGGAATGAGACACATCCTCAGGTGTGTCCTGGGGCCAGTGTTAAGGTGCCAGCTTGGCTTTGTTCTGGTAGGGTTCATTTGGATCTGGGAAGGGGCTCTCTCTACCTTGGCCTGTGGCTTCTTCCTCCGCATTTTCCAGGATTTGTGTAGCCTCTGACTTGGCTTTCCCTTCAGAAAGGCTCTTATGACGATGACACACAGCCTGCAGAAGTTGCTGACCTGTGGTATCTTGGGGTAAACCAAGTTAAAGTTGCAGAATTTACTCATGCCCTAGGAAAAGGCAGGGTTGGTTCAGAATGGTCTTTCTGAGCCATGTAGGGAGGTGTCAGGAGGGGCCCACTGTCGAATGGATCTCCCCGTGGGACTCAGAACCTGTTGTTTGTTCTGGTGCTACTGGGACATGTTGAAAGCCTTTAGCCTACACGACATCTGGAGGCCCAGGAGTCCCTGTCTGCCCTCTAGTTCCTTTCAACCTGTCTTTGTCCCTTTGGCCCTCATGACAGAGAGGAAGGATCGTGTCTTTCCCCTCCTCTCCTACACACTTGTCCTTACCCCTATCTCCCTAATGTACCCCTTTATTCTTGTCCTTATCCTTCCCTAGACCCAGGGATGAATGGATGCAAAATCTCGAAAGAAGCCCCTTCCACCGACCTGGGAACTTGTGTCACCATGAGCATTCACCAGTGATTACAAAATGAACAGGCTGTGAGCCTGCTAGACTGGCGTTTTATTTTCCTCTCTCTGGTTTCAACATGCTCTGCCACCGCCTCCACATTTCCCTGTTCAGTGTCTGTCCACCCACATCGTGGCTTGCTTGACCTCCAGGGCACCCTGCTGAGCCATATTTCACCCTCAGGAATCTGGAGGTAGCAAAGGGCTGGCTGCAGTCTCAGTCCAGAAAGTGGCCAGCCACTCTGGCCAGCTCTCACAACTCACATCTGAGTGGAAGTGTGACGGTGCCGCAGGAACCTTGTCATTACGTCAGCGACTTCCCCTGACTAAAAGACTGACCACTTCCTCTCCTTAGATTCTAAGTCAGAGCTTTTGTTTCCAGATGACCCACTGCGTCTGTGTGAGGAGGACAGACGTCAGCCTTGGTTGTAATTCCTTGGGAGTTCCACCTTACTGACCTAGAGGTCGCCCAGTAGGCGAGGATGACTGCCAAGTGAGCCCCAGAGAGTTGCCTGTCTCTACCTCAAAGCCATGCAGAACTATGCCTAGCTATTTTTAAAACATGGGTTTTGGGGATCAGACTCAGGTCTTTGTGCTTTCAAGACAAACATATCACCAACTGACCTATCTCCCTAATGCACCCCCTTTTTGAGAGGGTTTATGTAGCCCAGCCTAGCCTTGATCCTGTAGCCCAGCCTCCTTGGGAATTACATGCCTACATCAACTACACCTAACTCTACCTTCCAGATCTCGAGATGGGTCTTGTGTGGCATTTAAACATCAGTACTGTTCTCCGCAAGTGTTTTCTCAGTACCATTGGGACCATCTTGTTCTACATTACTTGGGACTTTCCTGGATTTTGTACCCAAAGTGTTCCTTATTCAGGGAAGCCTTCTGTCTTAGGTGGGGTGGAGTATTGGCTCACCATGACTCACTGTGACGTTTTGGCCATGCTTATAGCTGCTAAGGGGCTATTAACACATTTCCGCTCTTGCTCTTACAGAACCCACAGGTAGTCAGGAAGACAGGTAATGGGAAGGTGCCCTGGACAGCTACAGCAAAGAGCCAGGGACGCTGGCAGCTGAGCAGGGCTCCTACCTGTCCTGTGTGCTCTGTGCACTTGTCTCAGGTGGACGCTGGCAGCAGTCAGAGGGAGGCTTACTGAGACAAAGCCTGCTTGGGGACATGTAAGCAAGACTGCCAGTGCAGATCTTTGCAGTGGTGACAGATGACACAAGAGCATGGGGCCAGGGAGGGACCCCTCGAGGACTTTGAAAGCCTGGACATTGGTCATTCTAGTTAGGGTGTGGTGTGGGTGGTTACTGGTTGGTTTCAGGTCTTTGGTCCTTGGAAGGGCTAAGGGCCATTTTGCAAGCTTGAATATGAAATTGTATGTAGAAAGTTCTGGCAATGTCTTCGTGCCCCTCCCCACAGGGTTGGAGATTTTAGTAAAGCTACTTGGATATATGCCTTAAGCACAAGGGCTAGGAGAAAAGAGTGGTGCTCCGAAGAAAGTAAAACACCCCTAAAAGTTTGGGTGTGGGGCCCCTCAAAGACAGTCAGAGCAAGTAAGACACTGGGCACTGTTCTTCAAGGGGGCGCCGCCTTGTGCTTCTCTGGCTCATCGGTGCCATATAAATATAAGTTTTCTAAGATGAGACCTCATGTGCTGATGCTGGCTGGGTATCCTTTATTCCCCTCCACTCTATCTGGTGAGGCAGGGGATTTCATGGAGTTCAGAGCTGCCAGCTGACCAGAATGGCTGGCTGTGGCCCTCTGAGGTTGCCCCAGCTGCATTTTTATGTGGGAGCTGAGGATCAGAACCCAGGGCCTCATGCTTATGCGGAAAGGAACTTACAGACCAACAGAGCCCTCTGTCCAACAGCTCCTTAGTGTTTTTGCAACAGAGGCTCACTGTGTAGCCCGACCTGGCTTTGAATTTTTGATCCTCTTGTCTCTACTGTCTGAGAGGTTACGGGCATGTGCTAGCGTGCCTCGCAGAGTTAACCATTTAAGGCCAGCAGCAGGCAGCTCTTCATAGCTTCACAGTGTTGTGTAACTGTCACCTCTGTCTAGTTTCAGACCATCTTATTGCCTCCCAAAGAGCCCCCACCTCCCTCCCGTGCCATCAGCCAGTCCCTGGCCACAGTCAGTTTGCTTTCCGTGTCTGCAGACTTTGCTGTTCTGGGCATTTGGCATCTGCTGGAGGGAAGCCTTTTGTGTCTGGACTCTCTAGAACAGAATAATTTTTAGGATCATTACAAGCTGTGGCTGGGAGCCTGGTGACCTGGTGGCCTCTTGGCCTTTGGCAGCCTTCTCTTTAGCTATAAACTGGGGCTCAGGCTGAACTCTGTGAGGACAGCCAGGCTGCTTCAGTCCACATGGCACGAAGGCCTGCTGTGGGCCCAGGCCCAGAAGAAGGCTTAGAGTTTGTGGGCAGGGCTGGGAATAACTGACTCTGCTGGACGCTCAGAGAATTCTCGAGTTGTTAGAACAATTCCTTAGAAACAAATCTGACTGAACACCGGGGTGTCTCCATAGCCTGACATTCACTGATCTTAATTCAGAACACTAAAGATCACTGGGCCTGATAGTACGGCTTCTTCCCAGGACTTTGGGGGTGTTTTCCTCTTTAGCAGCTTTACCTACCTGTGTTTTCTCCTCAGGAGATGAGGGGCCCCAGATCCTTTATCTTTTCATCTCTGAAGCAGGTGGAGAGGTGACAGCCCTGTGAAGTTTGCATCTCCCCCACCGCCAGCCAATATGGAACCCTGTTTTGGAAGAGGCAAATAATTTTTGATCAAAAGTACTTGGTAATAAAATAGTTGAAATCTATACTCGTCAAGGAATTTTTATATTATGTATGAGTGTGTGGAAGTCTTATTTTACCATATAAAAAACTTTATTTACTAAAAATAAGTGTTGTGTGTTAGAGTGTCAGAGAAAGCCGTGGTCCCTTGCCAGTCAGGCTTGGGGCTATTGCCTGCACGTAGTTTCTTCTGAGTTTGGTTTGGGAGCAACCTGTGCAAATCAGGCTGCTGCTGCTGCTGCTGCTGCTGCTGCTGCTGCTGCTGCTTCTCCAGGCTGGAGGAGCTTTGGTAAGAGCTCTGGAGTCCATGGAAGTGGTTCAAGTCGCAGCCTCTCACCTTTGACCTGGGACGGGCAGCTCAGCCTCTCTGAGCCCATTTGTCCAGGTGTGAATTGGGATGACCATGATCATAACATTCTTGTCTCAGTGAGTCACATAAAGGGGCAAATAAACACCGGGCGTGGTGGCGCACACCTTTAATCCCAGCACTCAGGAGGCAGAGGCAGGCGGATTTCTGAGTTCGAGGCCAGCCTGGTCTACAAAGTAAGTTCCAGGACAGCCAGGGTTATATAGAGAAACCCTGTCTCGCAAAAACAAACAAACAAACAAACAAACAAACAAAAGGGGGGGAGTAACAAAGTCTATTAAGTACAAAGTCTATTAAGTAACGTAAGAGGCTAGAGGTGGAAACCAGGGCCTTAGCAGTCACAGCCCAAGTGCTGTACCCCCACCCCCACCTCAATTTATTTTTTAGATTTCTTGTTGTTTGAGACATGGTGTCCTGGAATACACTCTGTAGACCAGGATGGCTTCTAACTCAGAAATCCACCTGCCTCTGCCTCCCTAGTGCTAGGATTAAAGGCGTGCGCCGCCACTGCCCAGACCAAAACCCCATCTTAGTGTATTTGTGAATCCAGGAGTGGGATGAGTCCGGGAGAGATGAGTACTGTAATAGACTTGGTCAAGGCAGAATATTAACGCTCAAAGTAAATGCCTAGCAAGGATCAGTTAGCAAAGTGCTTGCTGCATGAAAATGAGGCCTTAAGTTTGGATCCCCAGAGTCTGTATAAAAGCCAGGCATGCCGGTAATGTACGGCACTGGGAGACTGGCTAAGGAAGACACCAGACAACACCTAACTCATGGGCACAGGCACCCGTAGGTGTGAACAGATGTGCATACACACAAAATAAGCAGCAGTGTCCAGTGCCACCTGGCACCCCTTCTTGCTTCTTGGGCTGAGCACACAGTATTTTCAGTGGTGGACACCCAAAACGTGTGGGTCTGGAGGGCCTGGCTGTGATAGAGTGACCCAGTGACAGGGTGGAAGCAGACGCCAGCCAGCTCAGTTGTGCTTGTCCCCAGAGCAGTGGACGGGAATGCTCTGCAGTATCTGTTACCACAGGTGGGCTGTAAACTGTCCTGGGAGAGCCTGGCCTTGGCAGGAAGGGACTGGGCCAGATTCCATCAGTGAATGCTTAACTTTGTATTGGGAGAGTTCCATCTGTGACAACAAGAACCCTCTCTGGCTAAGGGACATGCTGGCCTTGAGCACGCTAGGGGAGTGACAAAGGGTGACCATGTGAAAACAAAGTCTTAACTATTGCAATGGTGTGTGGCCCTTAAACTCACCTCTGCCCAGCAAAATCTCAGTTCTTAATTGTAGTTTCTCTTGTTAGGCAGACATTAAATTAAATTTAAATTAATGAATTGAGTTAAACATAATTTAATTATTCTGCCTGGGATGGATGGAGCTGTGTTAATGAAAACAAGCCGGAGAGACCCTTCTCTGTAGCAGGCTCGGGTGGAGCCTTTATCTCCTGGACATGGTCCTGCAGGCCACAGATGGCTATCAATCTGTGAGTCCCATACTGTCCTGTGTATCACTGAAGCTCCCCATCTTCCCCAGAGCAGATCATCGAGACCCCACGCCCAGGAGTCTGGGATTCTGAGTGCTAGCTTGGTATAGGCCAGGGTTACTCTCACAGCTGGTCCACACTCTAGGTCTATCCTTGCTTCTCTGCAGCTGAGAGTTGGTTGCCTAACCCACTGACCCCTCTACAGCAAGCTAACACAGAGCCTGGGTTCAAACATGCAAAACTTTTATTCAAGGCAGCCGCAGTAGGGGCACTGTGCCAAGCGTGACTCTCTAGGCCTTCCTAAAGTTACAGCCTCATGTCATGGTGACCCCCTCCTTCAATCAGAAAATTATTTTTGTTGCTATGTCATAATTATAATTTTACTGTTGTTTTCAATCATACTGCAAATCTCTGTGTTTTCTGATGGTCTTAGGTGACCCATAAGGTGAAAACATCATTCTGCTCCCCGAAATGTCACGACCTACAGACTGAGAACCACTGCTCTGGCTCTCCTGAAAACAGCAGGACCTGGGGTGTTCAGGCAGCTGGTCTTGCAACCCCCTCACCCCCACAAGCCTCGGTGCTCCATTTCCCACCTTTAAAAAATAGGCTTGGGAGCCTGGAGAGATGGCTCAGCAGTTAAGAGCACCGACTGCTCTTCCAGAGGTCCTGAGTTCAATTCCCAGCAACCACATGGTGGCTCACAACCATCTGTAATGAGATCTGATGCCCTCTTCTGGTGTGTCTGAAGACAGCAACAATGTACTCACATACATAAAATAAATAAATCTTAAAAAAAAGGGGGGGGCTTGGAGTTAGGTGGTGACATACCCCTTGGAGTTAGGTGGTGACACCCCTTAAGCTCATTATTTGACAGGGGCTCTGTGAGCTTCAGGCCAGCTAGTGAGGCCCTGTCTTCAAACCAACCAACCAACCAACCAACAAAAGATTTGAGACTGCCAGGTCCTGGTCAGTTTTTGCAAGGATGCCAAGGTTTGGAACTAGCTAAGGAGAGAGAAGTCTTTCTGAGATGGTGGGGACAGCCATTTCTAGCTCCTTGTGTTCCCTTGGTGAATGCTGGGGTAAGGTGAGTCTGGATGAACAATTGAAAGATCTCAATGGCAAAGTTAAAACAGTGGGGAGGAGGGAGAGGGACAGCTGGATACTCCTTATTTCCTCCACAAAGCTCCAAGTAACTATGGCAACTGGATTTTGTCAGGATCATCTGACTTGGCTAGTATGACCACTCAGCTGCCCGAGATCACCAAAGAGATGTTACAAGGCCGGACTTTCTTTAGACAAACAAACAAAACGTTGATTAATTTTGTGAGGGACAAGGCACACTCACCTCGTGGCTTGCTTTGGTACGGAGGTCAAAGAACAACTTGAAGAGTCAGTTCTCTTTCCCTACCATGTGGGTGGAAGCTCTCTGAGCCATTTTGCTGGGCCTTGCTTTCTCTATCTCTGTGCCTGTGTCTCTGTCTCTCTCTTAAGGATTATAAATGTTTGTCTGTGTCTGTTGGAGCCCACAGCCTGGAAGAGACTGTTCATCTGCGTGCTCCTGAAGATTCGGTCAGAGCACTTGACGATGGACTCGTTAGTGAGGTGTGTGTTGGGATGGGAGGTAGGGCCTTACTCTCAGGGCCAGGAAGGTGTGAAGGTCTAACCAGTAGGTCAGTTCTTTTGAAACTAGTATTAAAGCCAGGCCTGGTGGCACAAAGCTGTAATTCCAGCACCTGGGGAGCTGAGGAGGTGACAGGTCAGGTGTTCTAGGTCAGCCTGGTCTACACTGAAGTCTTCTCTTAAGATAATCAAAACCCTGGGGCTGGTGAGATGGCTCAATGGCTAAGAACACTGGCTGCTCTTCCAGAGGTCATGAGTTCAATTCCCAGCAGCCACATGGTGACTCAAGGGGGGATGTGATGCCCTCTTCAGGCAGGCAGAGCACTCATACATTAAATAAATACAGTTTTTAAAAAAGAAGGCTGGGCGCCTTTAATCCCAGCACTCGTGAGGCAGAGGCAGGCGGATTTCTGAGTTCGAGGCCAGCCTGGTCTACAAAGTGAGTTCCAGGACAGCCAGGGCTACACAGAGAAACCTTGTCTCAAAAAACAAACAAACAACAACAACAACCAAAAAAAAAAAAAAAAAAAAAAAAAAGAAGATAATCAAACGCCCAAATGCAGGTGCTAGGGTGACTGCTGTATGAAGCCATCTCAGCTGGTGGCCCTAGGCCATATCACACCTTTTCTTGTCCCACCCCTGCCAGGGGCAATTTCAGGATTCCTGAACACACCACAGTTTTCTGATCTTGTAATTTTCACATGGGCCCTCAGTTTTCCTAGTAAATCTATGAAGTGTGGCTGGCTGTTCATGGAACAGGAAAGGACGGTGCGCCCTTCACATCTGCCTCTCTCGTGGTGGCAGGATGATTTCAGTTCCTGCCCAGCTGTAGCCGCCTTCTTCCTCTATCAGGAGTTTCTGCAAGCCGGGTCAGTGCTAGAAGCAGAGGGGATGGGGTAGGCTATCTCCCAGAGACATCAGCTGGTTTTGGGGGGTGAGCTTTGCCTGCCTGCGGCAAATGTGTCTGCATGTCCTTTCCTGTCAGAGGAAACCCACAGTGCACCTCAAACTGTTTTGGGGTCCTGTCTCATTCTTTTATTGGTGTGTGTGTGTGTGTGTGTGTGTGTGTGTGTGTGTGTGTGTTTCTAGCTCTGAAGTGGTTTCACAGCATGTTCCCGTCATCTTCTGAAACCCCCGTTTTGACCTGGAGAATTTGGTGCGCCTTCTCCCCACACCTCTGCATGGGGTGTCTGGCTTGCCTTGAGGAGACTTTGCTTTTTTCTGCGGGAAGGGAGCCATGTGGGTAACTCACTTTAAGCTCTTCCATAGCTACGTTTTGAAGAAGACACTGGTGGAGCTGGAGTTCACTTAATTCTATATGTAGCTAGTACCTTTGAACATAGAGACAGGGTTTAAGTAACTAATGGGCTGTCTTGCATCAGTTGTGTAGTAAGTTTTTAAAATCTAGGCTTTATTTTATGTAACAACCTATCTGATGTTGGATGTTAACTTTAAAGTATTTATTTATTCACTGGGGGTCGCATGCCATAGTGTGCTCCTGGAGGGAGGGGGCCTGGAGAGAAGCAGTGGGTCTTGAGGACTGAGTTCAGGGGGTTAGGTCTGACAGGAGCACCTTTACCCACTGAGCCCTGTGCCGCTGGCTGCCATTGGCATTTCTTGATGTTGTTTTACCAAGCCCCCCACCCCGTGTCCTTACTTTGAAATGCTAGTCTAACCCCCCACCCCCCGGGGAGGGGACTCCTCTCCTTGGGGTCCAGTGGAGTTTCCTTGAGGGACTCTGGCCTTCTCTCTGTAGAGGCCCACTCTTTGCTTCCCACACATTCTGGAACAGGACTGATCTCTGGATGGAGTACTAGGACTGCCCAGGCCCGGGACCACAGCCGACTGCCCTCAGCCCTGGCTGCCTGTGTCCTGAGACAGGCTTACATAGCTCTTCTAAAGCCACAGAGCCTGTCCTGCCTGCTTGGGAAATAGCCACAGGAAAGCCAGCCCTGTGCCGCATGACTACTGAACATCAGCTATTCAGGGCACAACCTGGATCCCGGAATATAAGTTCCAGGCAGGTAGCAGCTCTGCCAAGGGCAGAAAAACTCTACGCCTTCATGTAAGCCACTGTGTCCCTAGCTGCCCTGGGACTCCACTCTGCAAATGAGAAATTATGTGATTGGGGGTTTACTTTAGAACCGTTTAGAGACAGTCTCTTGCTATGTGTACTGGCTGGTTTGGGGTGTCAACTTGACACAGCCTAGAGTTATCACAGAGAAAGGAGTTTCAGTTGGGGAAGTGCCTCCATGAGATCCAGCTGTAAGGCATTTTCTCAGTGATCAAGGGGGAAAGGCCCCTTGTGGGTGAGACCATCTCTGGGCTGGTAGTCTTGGGTTCTATAAGAGAGCAGGCTGAGCAAGCCAGGGGAAGCACGCCAGTAAAGAACATCCCTCCATGGCTTCTGCATCAGCTCCTGCTTCCTGACCTGCTTGAGCTCCAGTCCTGACTTCCTTGGTGATGAACAGCTGTATGGAAGTGTAAGCTGAATAAACCCTTTCCTCCCCAACTTGCTTCTTGGTCATGATGTTTGTGCAGGAATAGAAACCCTGACTAAGACATTATGTATCTCAGACTGGCCAACAACAACCTAAACTTCGGATCCTCCTGTCTGCTTCTCTACCTAGAGAGTGTTGACACCATATCCAGTTTTTGAAATGTTGGGAATCAATCCAGGGCCTCACGCACACTAGGCAAGTGTTCGACCAACTGAGCCACATCTTCAGCTGATATACTTCTCGTTAAGATTAGAAACATTATGTCTATGTGAGTTTTGCCTTCATATATGTCTGTGCATCACATGTGTGCACTACCTGCAAATGCCAGAAGAAACCTGTAGTTACACGTAATTCTGAGCTTCCTCGTGTGGGCCGTCTGCTTTACAGGGAGGGCAGCCTAGGGCTGGGTCGTAGGTTCTGTGGTTAGACGAATACACATTTCTCCCTCCCCTGGGGACAACCTGAGATTGGGTCCCATCCATGGCAAGTGGCTCAAAACTGTCACTATAGCTCGAGGGCATCTATGACCTCTTCTGGCATTTCATATTCATTCGTATTCTCTCTCTCTCTCTCTCTCTCTCTCTCTCACACACACACACACTTTAAAATTTTTAAAAGAAGCAGATTTATTGAGCGTCTTGTTATGTAGGTCAGGCTGTCCTTGAACTTGTCTGTTCCACTCCATGGCTGAGATTACAGTGTGGGCCACAGTGCCCTGAACACAGTTACTTTGTAAAAGCAAAACAAAAACATAAACGGTCAAGTATCAGTTGTACAAATTGAAATTTTGTATTTTTAGTATTCGATTTTTATATTCAATTTGTAAATACAAATTGAAAAAACCCCCATGTAACCA
This sequence comes from Mus minutoides, assembly GCA_902729485.2. NCBI lineage: Eukaryota > Metazoa > Chordata > Mammalia > Rodentia > Muridae > Mus > Mus minutoides. Next base: position 65,925 of record CACVCL010020518.1, on the reverse strand, counting down.
GCCCTGTGTGACGAAAGAGAATGGCCAATCTTAAAATACCTTCTACTCCTAGAGTTCTCCCTCCCGGTATCGAATGCCAAAGAGTTTTGCTCACCCCCTGCCCATCGTTGACATGTAAATGCTGCTGGTTTCTGCGGGTTCATGAAAACCACATTGATTAAACTAGAAACGCTGGGTTCTTCTGGGTTCCGAGTGTGTGGGCTGAAGGGGCGTCTCCTCGGATGCAGCTCATGCCTCCCCCTGGGTCTCTAGGTTCCGGTCATTTGGGGCACAATAGCTTACTTTTTATCTGTACTTGAAAGTTCCTTTTGAAGGTGATAATTTCCTTGACTGTTCTATTTGGCAGATTTGAGGTTGAAAACTTGGGCCATAGGGGATGGGTGCAGGGAGTGTGGCTGCCTTCTTTCTCCCCTCCCCCTTTGGTGGTGTTTATGACAGCCAGCCTTAGGAAGTCTGGGCTGGTCTCCAACACTTGATATGTAGCTGAGGATGATCTTGGTCTGCCTCTGCCTCCCCAGTACTCCATCCAGGCATGGACCATTTCCCCACTCTCTGGGTCAAGAGAATTTCTAATGGGTGTCTTCTATTTTTGTTTTAGGTAAAATGTCGGCTCCAGGACCTTACCAAGCAGCTGCAGGCCCTTCTGTAGTGCCCACTGCACCCCCAACCTATGAAGAAACAGTGGGTGTCAACAGTTACTACCCAACGCCCCCAGCACCTATGCCGGGACCAGCCACGGGGCTCATTACAGGCCCAGATGGGAAGGGCATGAATCCACCTTCATACTACACCCAGCCTGTACCTGTCCCCAACGCCAACGCAAGTATGTCTGTTATCCAGGTCCTTGCAGCTCCTTAGTCACCGAGCAAGCGTGTGGACTCCAGGAGGGAGAGGGTGGCAGTGAGGTGTCAAAGGCCAAATGACAGGCACTGTGATGTCCACCCCACCCTAGTTTCTCATAGGATGGTTCAGACATCCCATTGTTGAGGACTGCAATTTCCCTATTATAAGACACATTTAGTGGCCAGCAAGATGGCTCAGTGGGTAAAAGTGCTTGCTGCTAAGCCTGACTACCTGAGTTTGCTTCCCAGGACTCAAATGGTGGAAAGAATCGGCTCCCCAAAGTTGTCCTCTGACCGCCACATGCATGTACATGCACGTGCACACACACATGCACAGACGTTAATAAAAACGTAATCAAAATAAACGAACAACAACAAAAACCCCAGGAAAAATATGTTTAGGATCCTCCCGTTCCTGCTGGGTCCTCCGCCCTCGCCACCACCCCTGCCCGAGTACTTGGAGTGGGAGGTTGGGAATTCAGAGACAAGGGTGGAGAGAAAAATCCTGTCCTGCCAGCCAACTGCCATGAGAACTAGAGTAAGGAACAGAAACAGCGTTGAGGAAGAAGATGATGCAGCCGGGCAGTGGTGGTGCACGTCTTTAATCCCAGCACTTGGGAGGCAGAGGCAGGCGGATTTCTGAATTCAAGGCCAGCCTGGTCTACAGAGTGAGTTCCAGGATAGCCAGGGCTACACAGAGAAACCCTGTCTTGAAAAAAAAAAAGAAGGAAAAGAAGAGAAGAGAAAGAAGAGGATGCAAAGCCACTGCCCTAGAGGGAGGGGCAGTGTCTCTCCTGGACCCTTGGGGCCTCTCCATAGTCCTTGTCCTTGAGAGTCCTCCGTGGCCAAGTGTGTGGGTACACTTGGCACTGTAAGCTGATGAGAACTATTTGACGGGTCAGCAGAGCTTGCCTACCCTGTCCTTCCGTCTTTGTGTTTGTGTGTGTACCTATGGAGGTCAGAGGTCAACCACAGTGTTCTGTTTAGTTTTAAAGTGTGTGTGTGTGTGTGTGTGCTATATGTTTATATAAATATATATTTTTATAAAATGCATTAGCGTGTGTGTATGTGTGTGTGTGTAGGTGCTAGCATGTATGTATGTATGTATGTATGTATGTGTACCATGTTGCATACCTGATACAGAATTTACCTTTGGATTTACAGGACCTGTGAGCCACCATGTGGGTGCTGGGAAGAGCAGCCAGTGCTCTTAATTGCCGAATCATCTCTCCAGCTCCCTCTCACCTTTCTTATGTCTCAGTTCCTGTATCTGTGATATCCGGCAGGAGCTCTCTTGAGTCAGTGGTCATTCTGTTAAAATTGACTTCCTTGTGTGAAGCACAGAGCCATCATCGTCTGCTAAGAAGAAGCCAGTGTAGTGATTGTGTTCAGTTTAGACTTCTTGGGGTAGAGAGTGAGCTAGCAACTTCTTTGAGACGGTATTGCTATGGAGCTGTAGTTGCTATGTAGACCAGGCTAGACTCCTGATTTTCTTACCTCTAATTCCCAAGTGCTTGGATTGTAGCCATGCCTCACCATGCCCAATTTATGAAGTCCTGAGGGGTGTCACATACTAGGCAACTGCTCAGCCAACTGAACCCTGGCACCAGCCCTCTAGTCTATTAGACCATCCTGTGACCAAGAGATAACTTGATCTTGAACCAAAACAAAACAAAAATTACTTACTGCAAATTTATGTAGAGCTGAAGTGTGCGTCTTCCTGCCTTTTGGAAGCAGAGTCTCAGAGTTAGGAGTTAATGCTGGGTGGCCCCAGTCCTCTGAACCCAGGACATATAAATGCATTCGAAGGACCTAGCAGTGTAGGAGAGTCGCTTTGACAGAGACGTAGCTGAAACAGCCCTTCAGGGCCACCGTTCTGGAGCTCACCTTCTGGCCTCCATGAGTGGCTTGCAGCTCTGCTTTCGGCTTTCTTCTTAGCAGTGCTTTATGGATTTGAGCTATGGGTCAACTCAGCTTCCCTGCTGTGAGCTCGCATTTGCTAATTGGTAAGCTTCACCACTATCAGGTGACAGAGTGCACCTGGTGTGTTTATGTGTGCACGCCTGCACACGGGTGTATATGAGTGCAGGTGTGTTTGTGTGTGTGTTGGGGGTGGTCTTGGTGGCAGATATCCATTTGATGTCCTTATAGATTAGGCAGTTTGCTTTGTAGGGTCCTCATAGCACTTGTCCCTTGGACTTCAGTAACAGCCACATGGAGAAGGAAGCCACAGGTCACTCTGTACCTACCGCCTTTGCTCATGGCACAGTTGTCAGCTACCGCTTCCGGAACATTCCCAGCTCACCTCCTCTCCACTTAGCTCCTGGCAGCCACTCCTGACTATGGAAAATCAGGCCTAAACCCATCATGTCCCTGCATCTCTAATCCCTTCTGCAAACCACCTCAGTGAGCCAAGGGCAGAGCTAAAGAATCAGTTTGGGGACGCCACTGCTGCTGCCGCCGCCGCCGCTGCCACCTCTGCTCCACTGAATCAGACCCCTAGGCCCAGAGCCTGGGCATTGGAGTCTTCAGTAAGGGCTTTCCCAAGACAGGTCCTGGAGAACGTAGGTCCTGCCAGGAGGACAGAAAAGTCTTTCTCTTTTCTCTATGAACTTTGAAAAAAATCCCTCAGAAAATTATGAAAGTCTGTCACTGTTTGCTCTCTCTGTCATTTTTCTTTCTTTTCTGTTTAAAAACATAGATGATACTTGGGGCACAGGAGGAGGATTGCCACAAATCCAAGGTCAGCATTATCTATGTAGTAAGTTCCAGGCTAGCCAGGGCTACATATATAGTGAGGCCCTGTTCTATCACACCCCTTTCTAAACATGGCGTGTATACAGTTACACTCCACATAAAATTGACTATTGTAGGCTGCTGAGGCAGGAGGACCACAGACTTAAAGGCAGCATGGGCTATATGGTGAGATTCTCATAATCACAAAAAGATGAAGGGGAAAAAAAGTTTAATTATTCCACTTAAAAATAATACTTGAATTTATTCTTTGAACATTTCGTCTGTCTGTCTGTCTGTCTATTCATATATTCTTGATCGGATCCACATTATTCCCTTCTGCCTCCCTCCTTCTCCCTACCTGTCTCCTTCCCACCTCCGTGTCCTTCCTATTACCTCTTTAATCACCTTGAAGTACAGCTCGGCGTTAGGTAGGCCACTGTCCAAACCCCCCCCCCCCACTGTTTAGTTTCTGAACTCTCCGTCTTCCCAGAGTGAGGCAGCACCCACACACAGGCACTGACTGACGTGGGCTCCCGTAGGCATCTGTGGAGTCTCCCAGTGCTTGTCCTTCTGTGACTGGCTTATGTCACTCAGTGTGGCTCTGCTGTGCCAGAATCCCCATTCCTTTAAGGCTGAGATATAATTGTCTGGACAAGTACCTCTTATTTATCCTTTCATCCTTGGAAGCCACTGGGCTATTTATGCTTTGGGGCTAACAAGAGCGATACCACTATGAGCTTGGGCTCCATGTGTGGACTCCTTACTCACTGAATCACCTGTGCTGTCTTCTGCCTTTAGTTGCCGTGCAGACTGTTTATGTGCAGCAGCCCGTCTCCTTCTATGACCGCCCCGTCCAGATGTGCTGTCCTTCCTGCAGCAAGATGATCGTGACCCAGCTGTCCTACAATGCTGGAGCCCTCACCTGGCTCTCCTGTGGCAGTCTGTGTCTGCTGGGGTGAGTGAACTGCTCCTTAGCCTCTGACGGGTGCCCACTCTTGGTTGATTGGTATTCAGAGTGGGAACTAAGCTATGGTAGGGGCTGTCCTGTGCATTGTAGGGATGTGTGTATGGGTGTGGGAATGTGTATGCATGACTGTACAGGGTTAGCCTCCTGATTGTCTTGTGTATTAAGACAAGGTCTCTTACTGCTCTTAGACATGCCAAAGAGGCTAGGGTGGCTGAATAGTAAGCCCCATAGACCCTGACTAGCTCCCCAACCTCAGGATTAGAAGCTGATACCATCATGCCTGCTTCCCTGATACCTTCAAGATAATTTAAGAAATTACTTCCCTTTCTTTTGCTCCTTCCTCCCTCCCTTTCTTTCATTTTTGTGTGTGTGTGTGTGTGTGTGTGTGTGTGTGTGTGTGTGTGTGTACATATGCCATGTCACACAAATCAAGGTTCGAGGATAACTTTCAGTGGACAGTTCTTTCTGCCATGTAGTTCGGGGAATTGAACTCAGGGCCTCGTGCTTGCAAGACAGTCTTGTCTGACTGAGCTATCTCCAGATACCTGGAGGATTTTTCTTTCTTTCCTTCTTCTGTTTTTATGGTGCTGAGGTCAGAACTCAGGATCTCAGTGTGCTAGGCTTGCTCCTGTCTGTGTACCTCAGCCTGGTTGAGGATGTTGAAGGCTGAGCACAGTGGTGTGTCCTGTAATCCCAGCACCAACAACAGGAGGAGGCAAAGGCAGGAGGATGAAATTTAAGGGCTGCCTGGGTGCCTGAGTGAGACCCTGTCTCAGTAAAACACAAAGCAGGGCCGGCAGTTGGCTCTGCAGGTAAGTGTGCTTGCCGCCAAGCCTCAAAATGCCCAGAACCCACGCAGCGGAAGGAAAGACCAGACCCCCAAAACTTGTCCTCAGACCTCCACGTGTGCCGTGACACATAGGTATTCACACATAGGGGATGCGTGAGTGAGTGAGTGAGTGTGTTTCTGGAGTAGTACATCTGGGCTCTGCTTTCTAGATGTTTACTGCACCCACTCCCCACAGGGCAACCACCAAAAATTTCCTTTGTGGCTTCAGAGCCCCCCCCCCCCCCCCCCAAGTGGAAACTCTGCTCTTAACACACATGGAAATCCCTGGGCTGTGTTCATGTGGGGACCCACAGAGCAGCTGTTCACATCTGCAGAGGGCAGGACCCTCAGGCTTCTTGTCCTAGGATTTCATGACTGCTTTGTCTCTGAGAGACGCTTCAAACAGTTCATATGTTAACACACATAAAGGCCTTCCGAGGCGTGCTTCTCCTTACAGTCTCTGGTATTTTCCCATTGCCGGTGCAGGGGAATTACATAAATATTTATGTCTGCACTGAAAGAAATGCTAGTTTCTGTTCCGGTAGAGAAATCTGAGCAAAAGCAATTGCAGTTTTTCCTAGAGCAGGTAATAGTGGGAGCCTCAGCTGTGAGCCCCCTCAGCTGTGAGTCCCCTCAGCTGTGAGCCCCCTCACCTGTGAGCCCCCTCACCTGTGAGCCCCCTCACCTGTGAGCCCCCTGGCTACAGCTTGGTGCTTTTTCCTGGATGAGCAAAGACACCTACTTTTGGGCGACTAGCTTACATCTCCTCACAGTCTTCTTGTGACTTTAAGGAACAATATTGTTCTTCCTTATTTCAAAGATGTAGAGCCTTAGAGTCTATTCTCTAGGAACAGCTCCACTGTGGACTCTTGCCTCCATTCTCTGGGCAGAAAAGACTTAAATAGCGGTTCACTGCTAACTCTGTCTGCCATCCCAGCACTTAGCGGGTGAGATAGAATCACAAGCTCAGGGCCTGAACAACTGAGTGAGAGTGTCCATGGTGTGATTTAAAGCATAGTGGTACATGCCTGCACTCCTACCGTGTCTGAGACTAAGGCCAGCCTCTGCCACAGAGTGGGTTTGGGCTACCTGAGACCCTGTTTCCAAAAACAAAAGTAAAATGACGGCTGCGGATATGACAGTACAGAGAGGTGGGAGATTTACCCGGCATGTGTGAGGCCTCGTTTCCATTCCCAGTACCGCTGTGCCGCTGGCCTGATGGTGCATGGCTGTCACCCTAGTCTTGGAAGACAAAAACTACAAGACGCAAGTTCAAGGCCAGCTTGGGCTACATAGTAAGATGGACACACACACACACACACACACACACACACACACACACACACACGCACACACACAAAACAAAGCAGCCTGTTGTGGTGGAACAGGCAGGCAGATCTTTATGGCCAGCCTCATCCACACAGGGCGTTCCAGGCCAGCCTGGGTTACATAGTGAGATCTTGTCTCAGAAAAAAAGGGAGGAGGGAAATTTCACTGCTTTGCAATATTAGTGTTAAAACTACCTTTTCTCTTTGATACTGGAGTTGGGTAGCATAAGGTCAGCCTCTTGTGAGCCAACTTCTGAAGTCGAGGCTGGCTTTCTGCTTCTGTTATTCCCAACATTTTAGGCTTTTCTTTTTTTTCTTTTTTTTTTTTGAGACGGAGTCTCACTTTAATCAGATTCCCTCAAAGGCAGATGGCTTCCCTTCTCCGTGTGTGAGGACCCACTTCTGTCTTCTCTGTGTGTGGTTAGAATGAGCTTCGAGTGTTTGGTGTTGCAGAGACCTCATGGGGGTGGCGGGTGAGCTAAGCAGGCATCCGCCAGCAGTGTTTGGGTTTTATGGTATTTGTAGGAAGCCCTACCTGTGTGCAGAAGTTGACTAGAGTGTATAAGAGGAGTCATTTGGGGAAGTGGATTTCCTGGTCACTAGAACTCTGAAGACAGCTTTGTCCTCAAGTTAACCCCAGCCCACTCCTGTTTAAGTCAGACAGGGATGCTGCCGGCTCATTTGTTGGAATTTTTCACGTTCATGCAGCTAGGTGGGCTGAACAGGCAAAAACACAGGCCATGGGGCCATCTAACATGTGAACTCTGTGTCCCTTTCCCCCCCTTTCCCTCAAGACAAGGTTTCTTTTGTGTAGCCCTGGCTGTCCTGGGACGCTCTGTTGCCCAGGGAGGCCTGTGTGACTTCTTTGCCAACCAGTTTGCCAGTCCTTATCTAAGACGATGGTGGCTACTACTTCCTCTTCCACACCTCCTCTTCCTCTTCAGCCTTCTCCTCTTAGAGAGGGTCTAATGTAGCTCGGGCTCGCCTTGAAGTCACACAGTGTACCCAAGGGATACATGCCAGGGATAGAGTTCAGCTCTCCACATGCTGGGCAAGTGCTCGCCCACTGAGCTACATCCTGAGTGTGGTGTTCTATTGTTTTTCCAGTCTTAACTGTGTAGCCCAGTCTGACTTTGAATCAAAGTCTCTCTAGTGACAGGATTGCAGGAGTGCACCACCACGCCTGGCTATGTCTCCTTTCCCTGTCTTTTCTTACTCAGTAGGGTACTGGGTTTGGGTTTGGGGACCCATCTAGAGTTTCCAGGGTGGTCCTGTATCAAGAAAATTATTATTATTATTTTTTTTTTTTTGCAAAGACCTTCCCCCTTCCTTTTTTAGTCAGGGTCTCAGGTATCTAAGGCTTGCCTCCAGCTGCCTGAGGTAGTCAAAAATGACCTTGAACTCCTGATTCTCCTGCCTGTATTCCTGCTGGAATTACAGGCTTGCCCATCTGATACAGAGGATCAAACTCTAGGCTTTAAGCATTCAGGGACTGATTCTTCCAGACTGTCTTCAGCTCCACCCCAGCCCATCAAAGGTCCTTCAAAGGGGTTCCAGCGCAAGTGCACCCAGCCTCCTTCTGCAGCTGGTGACGTGTTCCTTGTCTCTCCTCCCAGATGCATTGCCGGCTGCTGCTTCATCCCATTCTGCGTAGACGCCCTGCAGGATGTGGACCACTACTGCCCCAACTGCAAAGCGCTCCTGGGCACCTACAAGCGCTTGTAGGACTCGGCCAGCCCGCCACAGCGGAGGTAGTAGACAATGGCTACCGGAAGTCACCTGACCCTTGCCCAGCACAGCCAGAAGAGCTTGATCTCATCTCTTCGTGGGCTCCATCTTCGTGTCTTTTAGGGGGTGGGAAAGGTAGGAAGAGTAACAAGCCTCCAAACCCGGAAACTGCTGCTGGAGGTGTGCCCTGCACATGCGAAGACGTGGACCTTGGGTGTTGTCTCAAGGGTTTCCTACCTGCTCGTGTTACCCCACTAACTGTGATTGTTACCCCGTTTGCATCTCCTCTGCTGATTTACCATTGGTGCCGGTGTCAAGCCCCGAAGCCACAGTTGGCCTTATTTTTCACTGCTTGGCTTGATTATTCCCATCCCTAATGACAGAGACCTTGCCTTAAAGACTTTGTGGTTCTGTGATTGCAGACTTCTCCGGCACTCAGAATCACTTTAATTTCATAGAGTTGTTGTTTCTGTTTTTGTCTTTCTTTTCCCCAAGTGCACAGAAGGGCAACTCATACCCACCAGACACATACAGATAAGGTCACAAGTACTAAATAAAAGGCTCACATTCCTTCCTGTCTCAGCTCCTGTCCTGTGAAGGGTCTCCTTCCTCATACAGTTTCTGTGAACTCCTATTGTTCTTAAACACATATGGAATTTACTTGGCAGGGAGACATTTCTAGAATAACTTTTGTAATCATGATGCACCCCTCATTTCTCCATTTGCTGGTGTGTTTTAGTTGGTTTTGTTTCAGTTTTTCACATACAGTTCAGCTTGTTGGCCAGGCCAGCCTTGAACTCCAAGGAGACCCTCAGTCTTTGCCTCTCAGACACCCAGGGCCCTAGACATGTGCCTCTGTACCCACTGGGCTTTTTGTTCTGTTTTTCTTTGACAGAAAAACAAACAAGTAATTTCATTGACTGCCTATGTAGGTTTGGTGTAGTTTTGAAAGCCTTGTCTCTGTGGGGCCTCTTCGAGGGAGTCGTGGGACCCCTATTTGAGCCTGTGCTTCAGTGCCAAGCGATTGGCAGTGGAACTCCCTAAAGCATGATTTCAGTTTTTGGAGATGAGCTTATGTGGTGCAGTCATCATAGTGTCCAACATCACCAGACCAGGTAGAAGGATGTCAAAGACAAATGCAGGGCTCTTTCTAGGGTGGCCACTCTGCCATGTATAATATTGACACAGTCTGGCCAGCTTTTCAGAAGGAACCCCTGGTTCCATCCTAAGCCTACACGGGATCTGCTGCAAATAACAGTGTATGGAGTCAACCTGACCCGGAACAGAAGTCTGCATATTGGTTAAGATACAGCCCAGCCATTGACTGAGCTGTTCATACAATGATCCAGAAGTGCTAGCCATTATTTTTGCAGTGAATTATGGGTACCATACATGACTTTGATATCTGCTTTTAAGCAAATAAAATCTTTGATCACTCAGTGAACAGTCCAGTTCACCTGTTATGAAGAAAAGGTCTTGTGTTGTGTTTCCAGGTGTTGCTCTGTTACACTAGAAAATCCTTCCTGACCCACACCTCAGGCTTCAGCCGCAGCAAGATGACTGTTGCTAACGAGTTGCGTTCGAAGGTTTGGCTATTGGGAGCCCTCAGTCGTCATCAATGGCAGCAAGCCACGGCTTTCAAGTTTTAATAAAATGCCAAGAAGGAAGCTGTCCCCATTCATTCTCTGAACAAAACCCTCCTTGTTTCATTGGCCCCGGGGTGGCTATGAGATACTAGGAGAGGGGGTGCCAAGCCCAAAGCGTGGGCTGCCACCCCATTCTCCTACCTGTGGTGACAGCTTCAAGTTGAAAGGTATGGGGGAACTGAGTCCTTTAGTTGTGGTTGTATTGCACTGGAACCCTTATTTGTGTTGTGAAATCGCTGCTCATGGGGGTCTCCACTGTGTGGTTTCTCTTTTATTTGGTCAAGTTCAAGGCTGTGCAGTTAGAAGTTTGGCTGACATTGTGGTGTGTAACTGATCTCAAGCTGGTATTCATTACACATGCAGAGTCTTCTAAACAAAGGCCCTGTGTGAAGGACTGCAAGATATATATTACATGGAGTTAAATGCCAGATGGCCACGTGCTTCTGTGAGTTTAGACTCCTGCCACTGTTTCTTGGGGGGATAGACAAGTATGCTAGGCTAGCTGGCCTCTCAGGTCCCCAGATCTATCTAGGCATACTCTGCTAGCTGGCTAATAGTCACCGGACATCCAAGGCTTCCTCCTACCACACCCCCAAACAGAATGGAGGCGGTGTGGGGACTCTGTACAGACTCTCAAGAAGGGACTTTGAGCATGACTGGCCTTGGTGCCCATTGCCCCAGTACATGGAGGAGGTGGATGTTTCCTGGTAAGCCTGTTGGTAGAGAAGCCAGGAGGGCGATGCAGGAAGCTGAGGCGAGGGAGTGCTGCGGGGGCGAGGGTGCAGGGGAAGTGACTAGCCCTCTGTAGCTCTCTGCTCTTGGGCCACCGCTTTTGACTTGCAAAGTGGGGTGGGCGTGAAAGCTTCTTTCTCAGGGTCTCTGCCTTTTCCTAGCTCCCTCCTGCCAGTTCTTTACTACTAGGGATTGAAGCCATGGCCTCTCCAGCTCTAGGTACAGGACCAGACCAAACCAAACATCTGCCCTGCTAGGGAGTCCAGCTGCTTGCTGAGCTTGACTGTGGACCCCCGATACCCCCATGGAGGGGTCATGGGACCTTCACCTGACTCCAGGCACTCCCTGATTGTATGTAGCCTCGGGAGGTCTGAAGAGCTGAGAAGACTAGGGGAGAGGCCGCTCTGTGACTGTGAGGAAAACCTCACCCCTGCTTGGTAATGACTTTCCTTTGCTGCAACCTCATGGGGGAGGAGCATCACACACACACACACACACACACACACACACACACACACACACACACACACACCCGCAACAAACCCCTCACCCATGTTCTGTAAGGAGTCCCAGTAAACTCATTCATGCTCTGAGTGAACTTGGGCAGAACTTGGCCTGGATTTGTCATTTTGACCTTGGGACAACAGAGGTAGAATTTACTTATGTCCTTACTGGAAGGAATTTTAGTAACACTGTGACATCTTGAGCCCTTGATTTGGCCATTTATCGGTTTTCCTGTTCTGTTTTGGTTTGCAACCAGGTCAGGGTACACAGTTCAGGGAGACGGGGAGCTCCAGAGGTGCCTTCACCACCACCCCCTTCCTTCCCGTCCCCCAACCCAGCACTGGGATGAGAGGCACTACCATTCAGAAAGACTCCAGAATGCACAAGAGGGCACCGGCATGACTGCTGGGGGAACTTGAGGCTGCTTTTCTAAGCTGTAATTTGCATTTTGTGTTAGTGTCTGAAATTAAAGCAGTAGGAAGAATGTGCATCCCGTGCCAACTGGGAGGCGGTGGCTGGGGATCGGCCCTCCCTCCATAGGCCTCAGACAAGACAGCCAAGAGTGGGTATCTGGCCGAGGGGTCTTCTTGTGTGTCTTCCTGAGTGTGTACAGGTTTGGGTGTGGCTGGAGTGGAAGGTTTGTTATATAAGCGTTTCTAAAATGGACAGTGTACCCCTGTGCTGTGGGAGCTTGTGTGTGTGTGTGTGTGTGTGTGTGTGTGTGTGTGTGTGTGGCAGAGCGGTGTCTCTGATAACAGTGACATGGTCAGCTCACCAGCTGCCAGCCTAGGATCAGCTGTTTGTGGCCACTGGAGCATAATGACAGGGTGCGTCCTCTGTCACTGTGTGGTTGATTGGGTGTAGCTTTCGCTCTTCTGCTGCCTTTCTAAGTTGGTGCGCTCTTGTGTGCCGCTTGCCCTGTGCCCGGCAGCAGTGAATCAGTGCAGGCCTCCACCTAAGGAGTTGTGAGTGTGTTTGTGTGTGTCTTTCTGTTTCTGTGTAGAGGAAGGGATGGATCTGCAGGCCAAGCGCCCTTGAGAGAAGCTGCTAAGATACAGTACCTTGCTGACATGTGCACTGAAGGATGTTTAAGCACACTCCTGCTTGGCTTTCCCTACTTCCAGCTATTCAGTCTTGCCTGGAGTCCCAGCCAGGGCAAGGCATAGTGGGGAAGACTTGCTGGGCCAGGTGAATGCTCTCTCGGCAGCAGGCAGCATTTGTACGTGGAACCTGAAGGACCCCAAACCCCTCCAGCGGTATGACCAGTGTGGGCTGGCTAGCAAAGAAATGCTTTCCATTGTATTGTTTTAATAATTAGAAAGGGAAATGCCTAAATAGGGTAATAAGCCTTCCTCCTTTAACAGCCAAGGAGCTGAGCTATCTCTCCGGCCCAGTATGATGACATACCGACCTGGGCTTGGGCATTACAATAGACAGACAACCTCCTGAAGAATAATTAGGTCAGCTTTGGTCAACTGCACCCCTTTTGATGTTCTTTTCTGTTTTCTTTATTTTTCCCTTCCCTTCCCTTCCCTTCCCTTCCCTTCCCTTCCCTTCCTTTTCCTTTCCTTCTTTTCTTGTTTTTTCAAGGCAGGGTTTCTCTGTGTAGCCCTGGCTGTCCTGGAATTCACCTTGTAGACCAGGCTGGCCTCAAACTCAGAAATGCGCCTGCCTCTGCCTCCCAAGTGCTGGGATTAAAGGTGTGCGCCACCACTGCCCAGCCTTTCCTTTCTTTTTGAGAGGGTTCTATAGCCTGTGTTGGCCATGAACTTTTATGTGGCTATGTACCCATGAATGACCTTGAATTTCTGATCTTCCCACCCCGCCTCCCTAGTGCCGGGGTGCAAGCATGCACTGGTTGCCAGGTTTATGTGTGCTAGAGATGGAGCTATGGCCCCAAACATGCTAGCCAAGTACTCCATCACTGAACGGATGTCCAGCCCTTCATGGTTGACTTCTGTTGGTCCTGGGATAGTATTCACAAGGTATGGATCATTCCAGGACACAGCCTTGGACATGAGAGGCTTTTGTGCCAGACCACCTCAGTTCTGTACCCTGGGCCCACATGGTAGAAGAAGGGCTCAACTCCTACAAGTTGTCCTCCACACGCGCACCATGGCACAAACTCACAAAGACAAAAACTAAATGTAATAAAAAGGTGTCCAGAAATAACACCGTCACATCCCCCTACTTCTTTCAAACTCGCTTGTAAATGCACACTGAGATACCTTTACTCCTGCCAAGAACCCGGAAAGAAAGGCAACCTTTGGTGGCACTTACAAATAAAGCAAGGGGGCTTGAGGAGGCTGTGCATGCTGGGTAGCAATGTTGGAACTGTTCACAGCAGAGGGACCTCAGGTCTAAAATTCACCCAGGACTTAGAATACATCACGGCCCTGGCCACATCCTTCTGTGTTGATGGAGGTGGGGTCTGTGAGCTGTAGGATGTTCAGCGGCCTCCTTGGTCTCCACCCAATAGTCTCACACCAGCTGCGTGTGCACTGTATATGTATATGTATATGTATATGTATATGTATATGTATATGTATATGTATATGTATATGTTATTCCAACATGACTCTCAGTGCCTACTAGGCACAACAATCACTCTAGAGCTCCAGCAAAGTGCAGGGCCCACAGCCAGTCTTCCCACAGTTAGGAGTTGTATCCCTGGCTGGCCTGAGCTTACGGTTAAACACATGTTAAGTCCTAAAAAAGGAAAAAGGTGGCCACACCCATGGTATGGGTGAGCCTCAAAAGCATGGAGCAAAGAGAAAGCAGATGTGAGAGGCCATACGCCTAAGACAACCTAAGTGCACAGAACAGATCTGGGGATGGAGCTCAGCTGGTGGGGAGCTTATCCTGCAAATGCAACGCCCTGGGTTTCAGTCTCAGCAGCACACCTGTCAACAGAGCACCTCGGAGGAAAGAAGTTCATAAGTTCAAGGCTACTCTTAACTATATAGAAAATAGAGAGTTGTCATGGGCCACATGGAACCCTGTCAAAGGAAAGGAAAGGAAAGGAAAGGAAAGGGAAGGAAAGGAAAGGAAAGGAAAGGAAGATAGGAAGGGAGGGAGGGAGAGAAGGAGGGAGGGAGAGAAAGAGGGAGGGAGGGGAGAGGAAGGGAGAGAGGGAGGAAATGTCAACAGCCCCTACTAGAGCTTACCTCTTACTAGAGGCAAGAATCCTTTTTTTGTGGAAGTGGAGTTCATCTTTATAGAGACTGAGTTTATTCAACACTCCACATAACTCACCTGAAGTGTGTGATACATTTTAGTTTTGTTTTTTGAGACAGGGTCTTATGTAGCTCAGGCTGCCCCCAAATTCCTGATCCATCTACTTCTGCCTTCTAAGTACTAGAATGACAGGCATGAGCCACAAGCCCCTCAACACAATGCATGATTTTGAGTATGTTTGCAGGGTTGTTAATATTTTATCCCCCCAGAAAGGAATCTGAGCTCTTGAGTAGTGTGTGACCCCACCCACCCACAGCCAATCTGTTTCTTGTCTCTGTAGATTTACTTATTCAAGATATTTCATGTAAACAGTCAAATGCTACCCAGACTTCCCTGTGTGTCCTGATTTTTTTTTAACACTTTTGAAGTTAATGTGTGTTGTAACTTGAACATTGCTTTCTTCTTTTTCACTGCTGTGTAGTATTCCACAGTCTGAGTGAGCCGTATCTATCACTTGTGTGTTAGTGGCAGTCTCTTTGTCTTTGACAGGCTTGTGCTTTTCAGGACCTGCTACTTTCTGTATGTGCTGCCCAGAAGGAAACGAATATGCACATTCCATCCTACAGCTCATAAATGACAGCTTCACAGTATTTGGTTTGTTTTGAGAAGGTCTCCGGTAGCCCCAGCTGTCCTCAGATTCACTACCTCTCAGGATAACCTAAGCCTCCACATCCCCGCTGCTGTCATTACAGACATGCTCACTATCCTTTATCTAGTGCTGGGCACAGAACCCAGAACTTCACACACGCTGGGCAAGCAGCATCGACCACACCTGATCCGACATAGCTTAGGGCCCTTCTTATATTCTTTTGAAATTCTGGGTGGTGGTGGGTGGTGGTGGGTAGGCGGGCGCATTTGCAGATGGAACGTTATCATTAACAAGCTGGTCAAGTGGGGCTTGGTGAGGCACACCTATCATCCCTGAACGTCAGAGGTGGAGGCAGAAAGATCAGGATTTTCAGGCTAACCTGACCGGCAGTGAGAACCCCCCCCCCATCTCAAAACCAAAAGAGAGCCCTTCAAAAACCGAGCTTGTCAAACTACCCAGCGTGGCTGTGCTGGCTCATGTGCTGTGCCAGCACATGCGCTGTCCATAAGCCCATCCAGGGACCTGGTGGGAGCCCCGACCCGAGCATCCTCGTCCAGAGCCCATTCCTGGGGAAGGACAATGGGGCTTTGGATAGTAACCATGTGCTGCTTTCCGAGCTTGAGCACACAGTGCAAGTGGCTTCGGGACAGTGAAGACAGTCAAGGATCAGCCTCGCAGTTCGAGCTCTTCGGAAAGACAGCATTAGGGCAGGAGTCTTAAGCAGCGCACCCTCTTCACGTGCCCCTGCGGAGAACTTTTTATGGGAGGAAGGAGGAGGGACTTTTCTAGACCTTCCTCCTGGCTTGCATTCAGTACTTGGTGACTGTCCGTGCCTAGACCCCTCCCCATGTAACGTGGAGAGCCCGCAACACCAGGAGTACTGGACACCTGGAAGTGTCCCATAGAGACGGAAGAGGAGGCGGAGCTTCTCCAGCCCACCTTGCAGTGAGGAGTCACGGGCTGTGAGTTTGCCTTCCTGCCTGCTGCTTTTCTGGGGTGAGCTCTTCTGGGGTGAGCTTTGTGTGCCCTCTCTCAGGCGGCCTGAAGCCTTGGTGCCAGCAGGATCAGGAACCTGACCTCTGATTGGGAAAGTCTATCAGCTGGCAATGAGTAAGGGTTCACTGGTATGTTTGTGGGTGTCAGCCTGTCATTAAAGGTTTTCCTGGCACCCTACGTCGGAACAGCAGTTAGGACAGTGTGGGCTGGCTACACACTGCAGCTGTTTGGCAAGTGTCTCCTTCCCTAATTAACAGAGGTAAATACTGTAAGTTACTGATACAGGTCCCGGTGAGCCTCCCCCCCTTCCTGAGATTGTGGACTATGATGTCAATCCTTAGACCCTGCACCTTTTTATTGTTATATAGTAGTCCACTTCATGGATTACCCAACCTGTCTATCTAGGTTCTTTTTGAGGGCTGTTTGTGTCGTTTCTAACTCCGAGTTAGAAAAGCAGCTGTGAACATCCATACAGAGTAAAGTTGTGTGTCCCTCCCCCCTCCCCCTATTCATTTATTGGATGTGTGAATGTGTAGGCACACATGTACCATGGTGTACATGTAGAGGTCAGACAGAGTACGAGAGTCACTTCTTTCCTTCCATCGTGTGGGTCCTGAGGACTGAACTCAGATCATCAGGTTTGGTGGCAGGCACCTTTACAAGCTGGGTCATCTGGCTGGTCCCTGTATGCTTTCTCCTCTCGTGGGTAAATGCCTACAAGTGACATGGTGGGACCTAAGATAGATGTGTGCCTGTATAGGAACACACAGTTGCTTGCTTTGATTTGTATTGCTTTTGTGTAAGTCTCTGCCGTCTCCTGTGAACAGGATGCTTGCTGGTCTACTGTGTCTGCTGACTGCACCATCTGTCTCCCGAGTCTGGGCCACACTAGGCTCATCACGTGACAGCCCCTGCATCTGACTCCTCTCTGGCCTTTGTTCTCCAACTGAAGTGTTCCGGGAGGGAACACTTCGCTTACCATTTTCAGCCCTTTGGTTTTTGCCTGTGAATGAATAAACTCAAAGAGATCATGAAACTTGTTTTTGACAGGCAGGGACTGTGCATGCCTTTAATCCTAGTACTTGGGAGGCAGAGGCAAAAGCCTCTCTGTGAGTTTGGGGACAGCCTGGTCTACAGAGTCAGCCCTAGGACAGCAGGGCTGTGTTGTAGAGAAACCCTGTCCAAAAAAAAAAAAAAAAAAGAAAGAAAAGAAAAAGAAATAAAGAAACACGGTTTTCAAAGGTCACACAGTTCGTTGAACAGTCAGTGGAAAGGAGTCCTCCCCTCCCTCCTCCCTGCCTTCTCCTGATGAACAGGGACAGAGCCTTCCTGCCCCTTTCATCCCAAAGATAACAGAAAGGCAGCATTTCATAAGGCAGGGCCACCAGGCTCCCGCAACTAGAGGGCCCTCTGCTGGTGACCTTTTCTCTCCCATGGGATGGATGTCCCTGGCTCTGCACAGAAATGCTGGGGACATGACTCAGTGGGCAGGGTGTTTGCCTAGGGAGAGAGAGTCATTGAGCTTAATTCCCAGCACTGTCTGAGCAGGTTCACCATGATGCACACCTACAATCCCAGCACTTGGGGCATGGAGGGCAGGAGGGTCAGACTTTCTGGGTCAGCCTGGGCTACGTAAGACCCTTTCATGCGCTCGCATGTGCGCACGCACGCACACACCCAACCCATCTTTTGTTTTTGCTTTTCTGAGACACAGAAAGTATCTCCCAGGAAATTTTAATCCCCCTGCCTCAGCCTCTTGAGTCTGAGATAGTAGGCTTGCACCGTCATGTTCAGAAGCAGCCTTCTTGTGAGCCAATGGTGGGCCCAAGGCTCTCAGCAACTGGAGCTCCGTGGAGTGAGCTGTGGAGTATGGGCAGGCTGAAGGCGTGAGGCAGAAGGACGGGAAGCCCCTGGCTTGCTTTCATTTTTTTTTTTTTTCGTGAACCTAAAATTGTGAACAAGGATATGGTCTTGGAAAAAAAAATGGAAATCAAACATAACAACAAAGCCGGGGGGTGGGAGCAGGTGGTAGAGAGATGGCTCAGCAGTCAGGAGTGCTCACTGCCATTACAGAGGTGGCAGGGTGTGGTTCCCAGCACCTACTCTGGGTGGCTCATAATTGCCCAAAACTACAGCTCCAGGAGATTTGGCACTAATTTCTGTGCTCTGCAGGTACCCACACATGTACTGTACATATGTGTATTTGGGTGTTTCACATAAGTGTACTCAGGAACACACACATACAAAATAGCAATCTTTAAAAAGAAAAACAAAAATAAAATCAGTGTGAAATAGTATCAAACAAGTGCTGTGGGTGTTTAGTGAGCACTTGGCTCACACGGGCAAAGCCCTGGCTTCTGTCCCTAGAACAGAGAAAATAAATTCTTAGGAGGATGTAGGCTTCTGACCCAATAGTCCCAGCCTATGTGCAGTAGGCCTGGCTCATGCTCTGGTCGTTGTGCAGTGAGAGGAAGTGACGTCACATTAGCTCCAGGAGTGTAGTCTTGGGACCAGGAAGTGGGGACAGGGTCTGCATCAGGTGCTTGTCTGCATGAATGCTGTCCCTTATCCTGGCACCATGGCCAGATGACCAAGGTTTGGCCCTGTAATACTATAAACGTGAAGAGATGAGGCCTGGGTGTGGAGCTCCTGCCTGGCAGATCACCTTGTCCTGGGATGACAGCAGACCCATGAGATACCAATGGCTGGAGGATGGGAGGATGGGGCCACCCTAGTGATTCTGTTTCTGCAGTGGGGCATAGGCACCGGTTTGTAGAATGCCCACTCTGTCAACATTTTCGTGTTGCCTGGAGACCACACAGCAGAGATGGTGGGATTTGGCTCAGTCTCTACTCTGGATGGGGAGAATCTAGACTAGGGACTGAGATAGACTCTCCCAGAGGAGAAGGTAGAGATAGGCCCAGGAAAGCCACCAGGGTTAAAAGAGCAAGGGCTCTTCAGCTAGAGGAGACTAAAACCCTCAGAAGCTGTGTGAGGTTGGGGAGTGACTTACCCTCTCTGAGGCCTGCTCCTCCTGGGGAGAGGGGGGACGTGACTGAGGAGTGGATGGAATTGCTCCATGTGAGGGTTTCATCAGCTACAGCTCCCTGGGGACAGTGTTCTTATTATTACTGTTAGGATCTGTTCTTGGAGGCCACAAGAAACTCTCCTCGTAAACTGCCCGGCAGGCACTCCCTGGCCAGCACTGCTTCAGTGTGTGTGTCACCTGTAGGTGCATTTTGTGTCCCCACTAGGCATGTCACCCTTCAGACCAACCTTCTGGCACTCAGCTTTCTACCTCTCCCTGAAGTCACCATGGTACGCACCATAGACCTCAGAAACTGTGATTTCAGCCTTGTGAATCAGGGCTCTGGACAGTAACAGTGTTTGGGATGGGGACACCACCTGTTTGAAAAGGAAGCCAGATACAGAAGACCATATGCCACGCTGATGTGTGAAATATCCAAAGGACACACCCATAAAAATAAAATAATGGTGGCCAGAGGCCAGAGGCCAGACTCTGGATTAAAGACCTTAAGGTTTCCTTCCAAAGCAGTTTAAAACTGCCTTGTGAGATAGATACACAAGCCTGTGACCATGCTGAAGTGCACTGCATTTCTGTGTGTGTGTCTGTGTGTGTGTGTATGTCTGTGTATGTGTGCATGCACACATGTGCACATACGGACTTACATTCTTATATCCAGCTCTTTTTAGATTTTTATTTGTGTGTGTATGTGTGTGTGCACACTCACACGTGTGTGTGTGTGTGTGTGTGTGTGTGTGTGTGTGTGTGTGTGTGTGTATGCATGACCACAGTGGCCAGAAGAGGGCTTCAATCTCCTGAAGCTAGAGTTACAGGCAATTGTGATCTTGCCAACATGGGTGCAGGGATCTGGACTCTTCTCAGATGCCTTAGCTTTTGAAACTGGGTTTCTTATTAAATCTGGAATTCACTACTTTGGACTAGCCCATAGACCAGCCTGCTCGATCTGGGTCCCCGCTCCCCAGTGCTGTGGTTGTAGGTGTGAGCCACGTGCCTGGCTTTTATGTGGCTGGGAGTTGAACCTAGGTCCTAAGCTTACCCACTTTACCCATCCACAAGCACCTTACCAACTGAGCCACTGCTCCAGCCTTGAGCTGCCCACCTTGAATGGTGGAGCGGCAGTATAGATTTCCTACTTCAACCAAGCGCTTCATGAAGACTTTGTTTGCCATGGGAGCTTTGGGACCTGGAGATCAGAAAAAAAAAAGGCCCATAGAGGGAAACTGAGGCCAGCTTGGGGAGTACAAGGTAGATGTGAGCAGTTCAGCCTTTCCTGACCTCTGGGAAAGCCCTGAGCCCCAGCACTGTGACACCACTGTCCCCAAGGCCTCATAGATCTGCCCTCATGGTCACCCTGTTCCCTCTAGCAGAGGTACAGCTAATTCAAGTGTCTGACCATGGGCCTAGCAGGTGGTGGCTCAGTAGCTTAGATGTCCTCAAGGCTACTGAATTACATGCATGAAGACAGGCATTTTTATGTCTTATATGTTAGATTACAAAACAAACAAGCAAAATCCGCAGGGCCAGTAAGATAACTCGGTCAATAATGGAGCTTAGTGCAAAGCCTGCGCTCAATCCCCAAACTCCATATGGCAGAACTGACTCCTGCAAAGTTGTCCTCTTAACCTCCACACGCATGCTGTGACATACATGTACACACACACACACACACACACACACACACACACACGTGTGTGTGTGTGTGTTAAAACAGCAACATAACAGCACAACTGCAAGGTGTGCACTGCCCTGGACCTCACTAGTTCCTAGGAGACAAAAGCCTTTGCTTCCCCCAATACAAAGCAGAGCTTTTCCCTCAGTGATCTCAAGCCCCTCCTATCCCTTCCCAGGGAGCTAGTGGTGTCACCACAGGTTTCTGATTGGCTGGTTTTTGCCCCACCACCCCACTCCGTTTCTCTTGGTCAGGAGAGAGCAGAGCTGACTCCTCTAGGGAGTGAGCTGTGGTTTGTGGACTCCCCTGTGGAGGATGCTGCCACTGGTACCCAGGGGGAGGGTGTCCTGGTGCTTGCTGGGCACAGGCAGGAGTGACCTCGGGCAGTAAGTAAATGTGCTGCTTTCTAAGTGGCATGGTGAGAGCAGCCATCCTGAGCCACCCTGATCTGCAGGGGTCAGGCTCCCTCCAGATGTCCCTTTGTCCCTCTGACCCCTTGCTTCTCTTTGCTGGGAAGAGCAGAGCTAAACTTACAGGTGCACCCCCACACACACACCCCTCCTTCCCTCTTTTGCCTTCCCAAAGCAGGTAAGGTGGGGCCTACAGAAGTTGCTGGAGGAGGGACTAGGAGACTGGCATGCAGAGTTCATGCAGAAACTCTCTCAAGCTTCCCCTGAAGTTCTGCAAGATGCTGAGGTGGGCTGGCATGTGTTTCTTGACTGTGGAATGTTAACTTTCCCAATTTAACATTTTTAAAATGTAAAAACAGGAAGAATTAATTTTCATAAGTTTTTTAAACCTAAGATTATCAAGATAAATATTAGAAAGCATCAAATGTCTTTGTGTCTCTATCCTTTGAAATCTAGTATACATTTTCTATTTGTTTTTTTGGTTTTTTTAACTGTTGGTTTTTTGAGACAAGGTGTGTAGTCAGGTTCTACAGCTTTGGGCGCCTGACCTTCCACCTCCCATGTGCTGAGATTACAGGTGTATGCCTCCAGACCTTTCTAGCCTTTTTCAACTGGGACACTGAAGTTCATTGAAAAGATGTGATGTCTTTAGAGGGGGTGGAGGCAGGCACTGTGGTTTCCAGCATGTTCCACAATGCTTTCATATCTGAGGTAAGTGTCAGATTTTTGTTTCAATTACTTAAATTTCTCATACACTAGTGAGGGTTCAAGCATGCAATAGGCAGGATGACGAACACACAAGGACCATTTCAGTCCTCTCTTCAGAAGTGAGTGAGTGTGAACCAGGCGTGCTGGAGCACAGCCACTGAGGCTGGAGGACTACAAGTTTCAGGCCAGCCTGGGCTACATAGCAAGACCCTGTTCCAAATAAGTAAATGGGCCCAGTGAGCTGGCTCAGAGGGGAAGGCTCTCACCATCAAGCCAGAGGGTCTGAGCTTATCCAGGACACACATGGTACATGGGAGAATTGCTTCTGGCTAGTTGTCCTCTGGCCTCTATATATGTTGTAGTGTAGGTTCCTGTGTGCACACGTGCTCACACACTTTCGTGCACACATGCACACACAAGCACACACATGAGCATACCCATGTACAAACACACACATGCACATAAATGTACACACATGTATAGAAACACACACATGAGCACATGCAATCCCATGCACACACATGTACAAACATGCACATGCACACACATATACAGACACACACACACATGCACACACACATATACACATGCACACATATACACAAACATCCATATACATGCACATACATACATATGCACACAGAAACACACATGTACACATGGACACACACTTGAATAAAAATGTAAAATAAATAAGATGCAGAACCCAGGTGAAGCCTTTTGTCTGTGTGTGCCCTTACCTTTTCGGTTATTTTTCATGGATTTGTTACCAAATGAACTTTGTTTTTTGGAACTTTTTTGTGAAATGACAATGTGGTTGTAGTTGTTTTTTGGGGTTTTTTTTTTGGTTTTTTGTTTGTTTTTTAAGTGCCTAAGAAATTGGAAGGGTTCTTAGAACACGTGTTCTCAGGCTGGCTTTGCAGGGAAACAAATGGACACGCTGTCAGTCATATATAAGCAGGTGGTAGGGGGGGGCTTTGCACAAAGAGGAGCTGAATGACTGTGCATACTTTGTTACATTTTGTGCCACTGTAATGATGTTTTTAAAAGGGAGGGGCAGGGTATAGCTCACCTGTAGAGTGCTTGCCTGACAGGCATGAAGCCCTGGGTTTTGTTCCCAGCAAACCCACTCCCCTGGCATACAAACCCACAAAACCAATAAAGAAAATACAATACCTGGGTGTAGTGATGGATATCTATAATCCCAACACTTAGAAGACTGAAGGAGGGCTGGTGAGATGGCTCAGCGGGTAAGAGCACCCGACTGCTCTTCTGAAGGTGATGAGTTCAAATCCCAGCAACCACATGGTGGCTTACAACCACCCGTAGTGAGATTTGACACCCTCCTCTGGTGCGTCTGAAATCAGCTATAGAGTACTTATGAATAATAATAAATGAATTCTTGGACCAGAGAGAGCAAGTGGGACCGACTGGAGTGAGCGGGGCTGGCCGAAGCGAGCGGGGTTGTCCAGAACGAGGAAAAAAAAGAAAATAGACAAAATATTAAAAAAAAAAAAAAAGAAGACTGAAGGATTCAAGACCATTCTGGACTACATGCTAGCTGTGCTTTTCTTTTCTTTTCTTCTTTCTTTCTTTCTTTCTTTCTTTCTTTCTTTCTTTCTTTCTTTCTTTTTTCTTCTTCTTTTGTTTATTTGAGACAGGGCTTCTTTGGAGCAAGTATTTTTATTCACAAAGCCATCTTGCTGGCCCCCACATATTTTTATTTGAAATTAGAAGGGACAAAACTGTGGAATGAGCCCAGTTGTGTTAGAGCCTGGCTTTCTGCTAACAAGCCAGGAGTCCCCGCACAGGTCCCTAGAATCTCAAGGCCTCTGTCTGTAGTGATGGCAGCTGTTGTCAGGAAGATGGAATTGGTGGAACATATAATTTGATTGGAATTTGTTCATTCATTCATTCACTCATTCAAGCTTTATTCTCTACTGGGTACTGAGTTCTTTTCAGAAGCTGAGGGCTACAAAATTAACCAAGTCAGAATCATTAAAACACAGAGTTTACAATAGTTATAGAGAAAGTTCTGAGGTAGAGGGGGGACTGGGGAGAGGGGAGAGGCATTTCTTCTGAAACTTAAAGCAGCCTGGAATTCAGTGAGCAGGAGGAACAGTGTTTAGACAGAATAGCTTCTGTGAAGACACTGAGAGCCAGTGTGGTGGGGGGCGAGAGCCACTGGGGGGTGTCCGCTGAGAGCCAGTGTAGTGGGGGGTGAGAGCCACTGGGCATGTCCAGGGGGCAGGCAGAAGTGGTTGAGATTCTTTTTTCTTTTTTTTTTTGGTTTTTCGAGACAGGGTTTCTCTGTCTAGCCCTGGCTGTCCTGGAACTCACTTTGTAGACCAGGCTGGCCTCTGCCTCCCGAGTGCTGGGATTAAAGGCGTGCGCCACCACGCCTGGCTCTGAGATTCTTATTTATTATTTATTTTACACTGTCGCTGTCTTCAGACACACCAGAAGAGCGCTTCGGATCCCATTACAGATGGTTGTGAGCCACCATGTGGTTGCTGGGAATTGAACTCAGGACCTCTGGAAGAGCAGTCGATGCTCTTACCCGCTGAGCTATCTCTCCAGCCTCGTGCTTGAGATTTTTATAATGAGAAAAGAGAGAGCCATCTTCTCTTGAGTGTGTGTGTGGGTACAAGTAGAGGCCAGCAGTCAACCCAGGGTGTCATCCTCCAGGAATCAGCCATCTGTTCTTTGGTTTTGGTTTTTGCCTTAAATTCACAAAGTAGGCTACAGTGGCTGTCCACAAGCCCAGGGAAGCTCTGCCTGCCCCTCTCTGTCTGGGACTACAAGTGTGCACCCCAGTGCCTGGTGCTGGGGATCCCGACTTGGGACTTCATGCTTTGCCATCCATCCATCCATCCAGCCCACCAGCCAGCCAGCAGTCAGTCTCTCTGGCCTTTCCTCTTTCTGTCCTCTCTTCCATCCATAACTCCTTCTCCCTCCCTCCTTCCCTCCTTACATCCTCCCCTCTTCCCCCTCTCCCCCCTTCCCTTCCCTACTTCCCCATTCCCTCCCTTCCTCACCCTCTTTCCCTTTGGAGCAGACTCTCTGGTTCAAGCTGGCCTTGAACTTGCTATGTAGCTGAGGAGGCCCTTGAACTTCTGTTACTCTTGCCTCAGCCAGTGCTTAGGTTCCAGGCATGTACCACCACGCCTGCCTTAAGAATCACAAATACTCTGAACAAATGAGTTTTCACAAACTGAAGACGCTGGCCTAGCCCTGCTCTTAGCAAGGGACCAAGTCCCATCACAGACCTTCCTCCTCCTTCCTCCCTTCTCCCTTTGCCTCCTGGCCACCTCTGCTAAGGGCATTATTCTTTTGACTTCTGCCACCATAGATCCTCTTTGCCTTCCTGTGGCCTAGGTCTGTATAGACTCATTTATTCATGCATTCATCAATTTGCTCAGTACCACCCATCATATAGTCACTCTGTGAAGCTGTCTCTGCTGTGTCCAGTGGTGTGGACTAGGATAGGCCAGGTTGGCTTGAGTAAGATTGAAATGGAGACATTGTTACTGGGCATGCACAGCTGGACCTGGGATGCTGGTGACATAGACCACCGTGCAAGGAGCAGCTCAGTGACAGGGGACCAAGGTGACTGGCAAAGGCCTAGCTGGAAGGGGGGTGGTCCAAGATGAATTCCTTAAATAATTTTTTTTTTATTATTTAATGATCTGTTGTGTGTTTGACTGTCTGATTTTATGCATGTCCTCATGGAGGCCAGAGGAGGGCAATGGGTATTCTGGAACTGGAGTTGCAGTAGTAAGCCGCTTAATGTGGGTGGTGGAAACTGACCTCAAGCTCTTTTACAGGGATGTTAATGTTCTCTTAACCCCTTAATCGCAGAACCATCCCTCTAGTCCCCTGGGGGAGATCAGTTTTGATAAAAAGTGGATGATATTTAAGGATTTTCTCCTAGGAACAAGGAGAGGTTTGTGTTTTAATCTATGGATCCTCTCCTTTGAACCCAGGTATCTTAGGGTTTCCATTGCTGTGAAGAAACACCATGACCATGACAACACTAATAAAGGAAGATGCTTAATTGGAGATGACTTACAGCTTCAGAAGTTCAGTTCATTATCATCATGGTGGGAAGCATGGCAGTCTGCAGGCAGACATGGTGCTGAGGGGGAGAGCTGAGAGTTCTAGACTTGATCCACAGACAGCAGGAAGAAATGGTGAGCCACTGTGTCTAGCAAGAGTTTCTGAAACCTGAAAGTTCAGCCCTCAGTGACACACCTCCTTCAACATAGCCACACCCACTCCAACAAGGNAAATTTTTTTTTTTTTTTTTTTTTGGTTTTTTGGCTGTCCTGGAACTCACTCTGTAGACCAGGCTGGCCTCGAACTCAGAAATCCGCCTGCCTCTGCCTTCCGAGTACTGGGATTAAAGACGTGTGCCACCATGCCCGGCTTGTTTTTGTTTTTTTAAGATTTATTTATTTGGGGCTGGAGAGATGGATCAGTGGTTAAGAGCACTGACGGCTCTTGCAAAGGTCCCGAGTTCAATTCCCAGCATCCACATGGTGGCTCACAACCATCCATAATGAGATCTAATGCCCTCTTCTGCTGTGTCTGATAAGCTACAGTGTACTTAGATAAAATAATAAATAAATCTTTAAAAAACAAAACAAAACAAAAAGCCACCTTTAAAAAAAGAATTTATTTATTTATTTTTATGTATATGAGTACACCATTGCTCTCTTCAGACACACCAGAAGAGGGCATCAGATCCCATTACAGATGGTTGTAAGCCACCATGTGGTTGCTGGGAATTGAACTCAGGACCTCGGGAAGAGCAGTCGGTGCTCTTAACCGCTTAGCCATCTCTCCAGCCCCCCCCCCCCCCCCCCCCCCCCCCCCCCCCCCCCCCCCCCCCCCAACCACCCAATGCCATTCTTAAAATCTCTTACTTTTTCCAAGTACTATTCCCTAGGGCAGCCCTTGAACTCACAGCTTCTTGCCTTTGCCTCCCCAAGGCTAGGATTGCAGCCATGCACCATGCTTCTCAGACTTTCTACACGGGTCTGGGATCATACCCGATTCTAAAAGTAATTTTTGTTTTAATAAACACGCATACCACCAACACAGTGATGCTGGGCCATCCGGTCGTGTGCCCGCTCATCTGTCTTGGTGAATGCCTTATGTGTGTATAAATGCTTATATTCTGGGTTGATAGGTAGCCTTCAGCAGTAGCCTCTGGCACTGTTTGTCACTTAACTTCGTGTCTTCTTGTTTGTCATTGGCAAAATCTTTATTAATTCATTTTCTGTGTGGATGCACACATAGAGGGCAGAGCGCAGCTTATAGGAAGTCAGTTAGCTCCTACCATATAAGACCCAGGGATTGAACTTGGGCCCTCAGCTTTGGCAGCAAGCACTTTTGCCCCAGTAGCATATTTCTTCTCAACCACTCAACCCCTATTTATTTTAGGTTTTAGACTTCTGTTACAGGAATTCAATCAGACTTTAAGATCTTTCTGGGTAAAATGAGAATATTCATGTAGCAGAGAGAAGCAGACATCTGGCTGTTGTTGCTATTTATGATTGAAGTATCTCTGTATACGGCATCCAGAATCTAGAGCCTTCTTTTTGAGGAAGGGGCCGTAGCCTCTAACACCAGAGAGAATTGAGAGGCCATCCGCTCATAACATTTTGTGCTTCAACTTCAAGACTTTCAGCTGACATCTGTTCTGGGGTCCCAGGTAGAAGTTCTGAAGGAGCTTAAAAGTCTAAGGTAAGACCCTAGAGCCTTGAGTGACCCCAAATAGCATCTTTGGGTGGCCTCTTTTCTGATGGAGGGGACTCCTTTCCACCTCTGCCTGCCTTTCACTTGGAGCAGGTAGAGAGTTCATCATCTTCTAGTTAACCAGCGGACAGCCCCGGTGTAGGTTTTGTATGACTCTTGTCTCTGTGTCCCCTGAGACCAGCTGGCTCCCCTTCCCCCACTATCTGAGAAGGTAAAAGGCGATGTCCTGCCTGCCCCAAGCTTAGCTGCCCTTTTGTGACCCAACCAGGCCTGGAACTCTCCTTTAAGCTGGTTTCCCAGGGCTCCCTGACAGTGGGCTCAAAGCTCCAAGGCCGGCCCACTGAAGACAGCCCCTCTGACGGATTCCTCTTCCTTTTTTATTGCAAATTCATTTGTTAAAAAAAAAAAATAAAGCCTTTGTCCAGGAATTCAGGGGCAAGGGGTGGGAGATGCTGTCCAGGGGCAGATGGGTCCCCTGAAAGGCTTTTAGGCTGTCTCCTCTAAGGGACCTATTGTCTCCTGCTCCTCATCAGAAATGCTAAGTCAGGGGCCCTGGGGGTTGTCACTTCCCTGGGACCAGACTTGTATACTGACCCTTGTATACTGAGAGGAAGTACCATTGGTTCCAAGCACTGCCCTAGGACCCCCCACTCTGACACCAACTGGAGAGGGAGGGGACAAGGGCCTCCCTGGGAGGTGGAAATGGGGACAGTTTCATCTGCTCAGGGGCCTGCATTACTGGCTTGTGGCTTGGAGTACAGTCATTCTCTTTACTTTATCCTGGATTGTCTTGGTTTCCTGTATCCACACGGGAATTCAGGCCTCAGCATCCTTTCTCTCCTCCTTCCCGCACCTTCCAGGGACCAAGCACAGGCCCTGGGAAGTCAGGAGCAGGGCCCAGAGGCTCTGCTCCCAGAACCTCCCTGGCTGCTGCCCCCATTCCTGGATTCCTAGTCTCAATGATTGTAAGCTTGAGTTTGAGGGCAAAAGCCAGAGCTCCGGCAGTTCGCACGATCTAGCCTTGGCCACCAGTCCCAACACACCAATTTAAGAACTGAGCAGCTGGAAAGAGCAGAGAGAGGCAATGGAATCAATGCAGCATGCCAGGAAGAACAGATTCGGGGCTCCAAAGATCCCACATCCACCTTCCGGTGCCAACCTGAGCTTTAGAAGAAGAATTGGGCTTGGGGTCTGCATGGCCAAGCTATCCTGGCAAGGTGCAGCCTGCTTATCGTTGGCTCAGTTCTGGCTCTGCAACAGTGGTCTGAGAAAAGCCTTTCCACTGTCAGCCCTTGAGGGGGCCACTTGGTTCCCACAAGATGGTCATCTCTGCTCTTTCATGGGTAATTGCTCTCCCTTAGGGAGTGATGTGCTTTACAAAGTCTCACTCTTCTTGGAACCCAAGGTGAGCACNAAGGTGCAGCCTGCTTATCGTTGGCTCAGTTCTGGCTCTGCAACAGTGGTCTGAGAAAAGCCTTTCCACTGTCAGCCCTTGAGGGGGCCACTTGGTTCCCACAAGATGGTCATCTCTGCTCTTTCATGGGTAATTGCTCTCCCTTAGGGAGTGATGTGCTTTACAAAGTCTCACTCTTCTTGGAACCCAAGGTGAGCACGAGGTTAGACTTGACCTTCTACTGTGCCTGCAGCCCTAACAGGGAAGAGATGGATTATACAGGTCAGCAGGCTCTGCCAATCTGTTCTCTGTAGTGTGGTCAACACTATGACTAAAAGCAACGGAGGGAAGAAAGCTTACACTTCCAGGAGTCCATTGCTGAATGAGGTCAGAGCAGGAATCACCAGAGGAACATTGCTTACTGGCTTACTCTCTAACCTCCTGTAAGATCCTGTGTAAGATGGTCCAGGCCCATCTGCCTAGGGATGGTGCCACCCACAGTGGGCTGGGCCTTCCCACATAAATCCTTCATCAAGACTCTCTTTCAGGGCAGTCTGATCTGGCAATTACTCAGTTTAGGGTCCCACTTCTCAAGTGACTCTAAGTTTCGTCAAGTTGACACTAAAGCCTACCCAGCATACATGTAGACCTGTCAAGGAATGCAGGCAGATCGCATTGGAGGAGTCCGGTGGAAGGAAGGCAGAGAGGCCAGGCTGTGATTCTGTCTACCTGTGGAGTTAACACTTAAAGTAAAAATGGTTTTTCCAAGGCCTGTTCCACACCAGTGCCGTGGGTTCAGCCCTCAGTAGTGGAACCCCCTGCTCCCCAGCCACAAATAAAATATGGGGCTAGGCTGGGAACATAGCTCAACTGGTGGAGTATTTGCCTAGCATCAGTCCCCAGCACTGATAAGAGGAATTTGGTGGCACTCGAGGATAGAATTGTACTGGCTAGGTTTGTGTCAACTTGACACAGCTGGAATTATCACAGAAAAAGGAGTTTCAGTTGGGGAAATGCCTCCATGAGATCTAGCTGTGAGGCATTTTCTCAATTAGTGATCAAGGGCCCCTTGTGGGTGGGACCATCTCTGGGCTGGCAGTCTTGGGTTCTATAAGAAAGCAGGCTAAGCAAGCCAGTAAGGAACATACCTCCATGGCTTCTGCATCAGCTCCTGCCTTCTGACCTGCTTGAGTTCCAGTCCTGACTTCCTTGGTGATGAACAGCAGTATGGAGTGTAAGCCAAATAAACCCTTTCCTCCCCAACTTGCTTCTTGGTCATGATGTTTGTGCAGGAATAGAAACCCTGACTAAGACAAAATGGTACCAGCAGAGTGGGGTATTCCTGTGACAACCTGACCATGTTTTGGGGAGGTCTGTGGAAGGACTTTGGAACTTTGGGTCAGAAGATACATTCTGTGTTAAGAGCTCTGTGGGATGTTGTGTAGGAGCTTGGAAGATAATGTTGAGAACAGTGCAGAAGATGGAGGCCTGGCTTGTGAAATTTCAGAGGGAAAATTNTCTCCCTCCACAGTGATGCTTTGAGCTACAGTCCTCTTGGTTTCATCCTCGGTGCTGGGCAAGTGGCCCATTTGTGTCCCCACCACTCTGAGCCACGTTGGGCCTTGGATGTGAAGCAATCAGTTCTGAGCTTTGTGCAGAGCTGTCCCGAGGCCCATGAGTCCAAGACCCTTGAGGAGGTGAGGCCAGAACCAGAAGGGAAGAGAAGGGAAGGGAAGGGAAGGGAAGGGAAGGGAAGGGAAGGGAAGGGTAGTGAAGGTGGGGCAGGAGAATGCTGCTCTATGGAACATCTCAGATAGACATTCTGGGCCAGTGTCCCACCACATACAAGAGTCAAAGGGCTCAGCTGCTCAAGACCAAGGACTTGTCAATGTGCTTCCTAGAGAGTGCTCACTCCTCCCTGTACACTCTGCCACTGCCTGAGATGGTAAGTGTGCACACTCACAGCCTACTCTCCTCTGCCATCCTCCCCTATCCCTTTGCTCAGGCTCAGTCCCTCCTCCCTTCCTTTCCTTTCCATCCTCCCTCCCTCCTCCTTCCTCTTTTCTTACTCACTCTGTCTTCTTCCCTCCTTCCTCTCTCCTCTGCTTGCTTACTTTCCTCTTCCTCCTCCACTTCCTCTCCCCTCTCCCCTTTGCCCCCTCCTCTCACCCAATCATTCCCCCTCCCTCTTTGCCCCTTCCACATCTTTCTGCAGTGGCACATGTGTGCTCTAGACAGTGGCCACCTAAATAACTGACTAAGGCCTATGTCTGAGGCAAAGAGAAATATTTTTTTGGCTTTGCTTGTTTGTTTGTTTTGCCTTTTTTTTTTTTTTTTTTTTTTTTTTTTTTGGTTTTTTGAGACAGGGTTTCTCTGTGTAGCCCCGGCTGTCCTGGAACTCACTTTGTAGACCAGGCTGGCTTCAAACTCAGAAATCCGCCTGCCTCTGCCTCCCAAGTGCTGGGATTAAAGGCGTGCGCCACCACACCCAGCTGTTTTGCCTTTTTAAAGGAGCCAATTATTCCTCCAAATAAGGAAATAAGAATATTATTATTTAAAAATATATATTTTTTAAGATTTATTTTATTTATTATATGTAAGTACACTGTAGCTGTCTTCAGACACTCCAGAAGAGGGCGCCAGATCTTGTTACGGATGGTTGTGAGCCACCATGTGGATGCTGGGATTTGAACTTATCACCTTCGGAAAAGCAGTCGGGTGCTCTTACCCGCTGAGCCATCTCACCAGCCCCCTTAAAAATATTTTTAATTATTACTTTTTAACCTTTATTTTTATTTTATGTGTATGGGTGGTTTGTCTGACGTATGTTTATGCACCTCATGTGTGCAATGCCTGTGGAGACCAGAAGAGGACATCAGCTCTCTTGGAACTGGAGTTCCAGATGTTTATAATCTGTCATGTGGTTGCTGGGAGTTGAACCAAGTCCTTTGAAAGAGCAGCAAGTGCTCCTTACCACTGGGCCATCTCTGCAGCCCCAAGAACATTATTTTTCACTTTCAATTGTTTTTTGTTGTTGTTGTTTTGTTTTGTTTTGTTTTTTCCAGAGATAATGTCCCATGTAGCCCAGGCTAGCCTTATAACTGTGTAATAGGAGATGGCCTTAAGTTCCTGATTTTCCTGAGAGCTTGGATTACAGGCATGTACCATCATGCTTGGCTTTTGTTTCAGGGTAGGGTCTAACTTGTTTATATGGTCTCAGTTGGCCCCAAACTCTTGATCTCTCTGTGATTCACCTATCATCTTATTTTTCCTTTTTCCTGCACTGGGAATTGAACACAGGGCCTCATGAGTGCCAGGCAAGCACTCTACTATTGAGCTACATCCTACCCTTCTAGAATTAATATTTTAAAAAAAAAATACCTTACTTGAGGAGATGAACAGAGTGCTCACCAGGTAAACACTGGCCATGAGAGCATGTGACAAGGAGTTTGGACTCTAGAAACTTTATAAAAAACAAGGTGCAGGCTGGAGAGACAGTTCAGTAACTAACGGCATGTATTGTTCTTGTGGAGGATCTGAATTTGGATCCCAGCACCCATGTTGAGTGGCAAACAGTCACCTGCAACTCCAGATCCAAGGGATATGATACACACACACACACACACACACACACACACACACACACCTTTACTGAGGTGTATTTCAGTCTGTGTTGCTACTCTGTGAAGTGCGCATCCGAGCTGGGTATGGTGGATCACACCAGCACTGAAGAGGCTGAGTCTGGAAGCAGGAGGGTTGATGGGAGTTCAGGACAGCAAAAACCAAAGAACCAAAGGACCAAAGCAACCCAGACTTTGAAGTATCTGATCCAATATTGATTCTGACATATTCAGAGATGTACACCCACCGTCTCAATCACTTTCAGGGTGTATCACCTCCAAAGCAACCCCTATTCACTAGCCATCAGCCCACCATGTATGGCACGAAGCTGGCCTCCATTCCTAATTAGTGCTGAACAGGATCTCATTGTCAGAGGTGGAGTTAGTGTTGACATGTGACAGCCATGGGCTTCTCTGCCTGACAGGTAGGGCCTTGCGTTGGCTGAGGCTGTATTCTTCCCTTCACCCTCAGGGAATGGGCACCTCAGTTATTTCTCTGCTATAACATCATGTGTGCCTCTCTTTTCCAGAACATACTGACAGACTCATTTGCAGAATTAAAGGCACAGCTCCCAGGGGCCTCTGATTCTAACTGCCTTGTTATCTCAGATATAGACTTCAAAGACTTGAGTCCCAGCAGCCTGCAGTATGAATGGGAGGAGACACTGTCCCCAGCCACAGTGACCACAGCAGCTGCATTGGTGAGGAGGCTGTGTGCGGCTCAGCCCACCAGCTTTGAGATAAGTTCCACCAGCCCTATGCTGGACTCTGCCCTGGGCTGAGCACCTTGTCCATACTCTCCTCTTCTTGCCTAACTTTACCTAAACACCTCAACTGCAATGGGCTGAACTCAGTTGGTCCCTCAATCTGCAAGAGAAATCAGGGTCCCAGTAATCAGGTGGGCAAGGAGTCAGTGAATGACAAGCAGACAAGGACACAAGGGAGTGTTGTATCTGAATGTAATTTCTCAAAGCGAGAATCAGACTTATATTACAGAAGAAAATAAGGAAGTTAGGTGACACATCAGCCAAGGTACATTAAGGTTACCCAATGCTTAATGACTCTTTATACAAAAATAGAGAAAAATGCGTACATAAAAGGTTGCAGGAACCAGACAGTGTTTACAACTGAGATAAGATCAGCCCTATCTAAAGTCAGCTATTTTCTTTCTTTCTTTCTTTCTTTCTTTCTTTCTTTCTTTCTTTCTTTCTTTCTTTCTTTCTTTCTTTTTGGTTTTTTGAGACAGGGTTTCTCTGTGTAGCTCTGGCTGTCCTGGAACTCACTTTGTAGACCAGGCTGGCTTCGAACTCAGAAATCCGCCTGCCTCTGCCTCCCAAGTGCTGGGATTAAAGGCATGTGCCACCGCCACCAATACCGGCTAAAGTCAGCTATTTTCGGGAGCCAGGTGAAAGGGCTAATACGCCCAGGTGCAATTCTAGTCTATTGCATAACCCACCACCAGGGGGTTTCCACTCTTGTTAACCTTTTCATGAATAATGTAATACTCTAGTTCCTCCTTAAACCACAACCCTCCTTTTTTATTAGACCATTGTAAATTCTTGCATATGGGAGTGATTTGGCTGTTATTCTAAGTTTACTTTATAGAATGTATCCTGAGATTTCTACTCTTATCCAGTAAAATACTGAAAGAAAGCACACAAGACCCTCCACAGACTATTGCAAGGACATATCTGGAGTATATCCGTTTATGAAACGCCAGAGACTCTCTAAAAGATAAGTTTCCATGAAACTTTTTGCCTCAGGACTGCGGCCAAGTTTTTGGACTTGTCACGCAGACTCCACTGGAGTGGGTATGGCACTCAACCTTTGCTCTCTGCTGAGGCCAGAAGCCAGAGTGAGGACCTCACTCTTGTTATCTAAGTCAACTCTCAGAAAAATTCCTACCTGTGTGCCCAT
Organism: Mus minutoides; assembly: GCA_902729485.2. Lineage (NCBI taxonomy): Eukaryota > Metazoa > Chordata > Mammalia > Rodentia > Muridae > Mus > Mus minutoides. The sequence goes on along the minus strand of CACVCL010020518.1, from coordinate 31,265 downwards.
TTTACAGGAGAGGAAGCTGAAGCTTGCAGAATTTAGGGACCATACTCAAAGCCACCTAGCTAGGAAGTAGCAGAGCTGAGCATTTCTCCAAGGCCGTCTGGTCCCACAGCAGGGCTCTTACCCTGAGCCTTATTTGCTGTAGGGTTAGGGTGCTCTGTACATTGTGCTATACAGAAGAAGCAATCTGGTCTCTACCAGCTAGATGCCAGCACCTTCCCTGCCTGTAGTCATAACAATCACACTGGCATCTCTGGGTGCATTGCTACACTTTGTCACCGCACAGCCCTGCTCCAGGAACGGGAGCTGTGGGAAGCCACAGGACAGACCTGCTTCCCCTATCCAGCCAAGAGCACTTCTTGACCTCAGGCTGAACATTTCCCTTGGTCACGTAACTCAGGGCAAGGTGCACTATGGGGTCTGGGTCTCCCCGAGGAGACAAGCAGTGCCTGTGTCATCTTCCCTACGAGGTCCTTTGGGACAAAAAATAAGTTGTTAGGCTTTCCAGGGAAACCCTAGCCCACATCCACCAGATCCCACCCCCCACCCCCCGCCCCCGGGAGGACCAAGTCTCCTTGTGTTGCCAGGAGACTACAATGTCTGTCCCCTTCCTAAGACCAGTGGCCCCAGACAAGGTTTGTTTTCAATCCTGAAACAAAGCCAGGACTTGGTGCCCCGTAGAGAACAAACTCCCAGCGTGCTCGCTCTCTGTCTCTGTCTCTGTCTCTCTCTCTCTCTCTCAGGTGGGTGTTGGTAATGTGGGGGGCAGTAGCCTAGCCAAAGCTTTCACCGGGAGGCTAGTGGAAGAAAAAATGCCTGCTGGGTTGGCTGGGAGAGGAGCATGCAGACTTGTTCTGAAGGAACACTCAACTGCACACATTTATTAAATGCTGCCTGTAGAGTCAAGTAGGGTTTTGTTTTGTTTCTTCTTTTTGGAGGCACTAGGAACAGGACCCAGCAGGACCCCCAGGACCTCATACATGCTACCTGAGTGCCCCAACACAGAGTCACACCTCAGCCAAATGCCCTAGAAACTGGTACACAAGATGTGTTTACTTATAGGCTATCGATAGCTACAGACATGTGTCCCTAAATCCTACAGCCAGAAGTTAGAGGAGAAACAGGTCCAGGACTCTGAGGCCTTCAGGCAGCATGGTGGTGTGACAGAGAGGCTCTGAAGTTACCTGAGTCAGGGTCAGCTGCAGCAGCAACAGCAGTAAGCCTTCTGATGCTGTCCCTGGGTACAGTGGAAGGGAAGACAGGGTGTGCTGGAGAAGGTCTATTCCAGGAAGGCTCCTGCATTCTGGGGTGGACACACGGACCTCAAGCAGTCAGTCCTCTACATTTATCTTTTTCTATGCTTTGGAGACAGCGTCTCAGTCGGTGGCCCAGGCTGTCTGGAGCTTACGCTGTCCTCCATTTGTGCCTCCCAAGTGCTGTGACTACAGCGTGTGCCACCATGCTGGCTATGTCATGTGCTGTTCTGAGACCAGGCTGTTGATGGTTCTGTGTCAGCTCCTCAGTGCTGGGGACCTCAAACCTGTCCATTCCATTGCAGAGCAGGCAGCAGGAGGTGGACCCAGCATGGCTCCTCTGGGATGGCTTTTCCTGTGGCCTTGGGCTTGAGTTGCAGCAGAGGATCTGGATTAGAGGGAGGCTGAGATGGAAAGATGAGCAACCTATGGGGGTCAGGGATAGGCTTTGGAGGCCACCCTCTGTCTGTCAGTGTTTGGACACCCTGTGACTGGTCTCGAGCTGAGAACTAGAAATTTTGACCATGCTTTCCTACCTAACTGTTGACAGTCACTTTTTGATAGGTGTTGTGGGGTCTGCTTAAATCCATCATAACTCAAACACTTGGGAGCTGAACTATGACCCTGCAGGGATACTGAACAGCACATTTAAAGGACGGAACCATAAAGTAAGGGAGAGCAGGTGGGCTATAGCACTGTCCATTCATTGATATAAGGGGTTGAGCAAGGGAGTTTCCATCAATCAGGATAGCAGTAGGTCCCTGGGTCTTCATACATGAACTTGTTTGATCCTGACAGCATGATGAAAAAGTTGTCCTTGAGATGTCTGGGCTCAGACAACTGTATCCTTACAACAGAAACTGTTCAGCTATTGGGAAGTCCCCAGCTCCCCTAGGGCCTGGGACCTTGAATTTATTTTCTCCTTATGATTAAATGGAGTCTGAAAATAAAATGGTAGCACTTAGAATAAGTTTCCTTTGCTTGCTCCTACCGAGAGGAGAAAGTTCAAGGGCCACAGACATCGCTCAGCAGGTGGATTGCTTATCTCTTGTGCACAAGGCCTTGTGTTCCATCCTCAGGACTACAGAAAACAAAACCGAATACCCCAAAATCACAACCATCAAACAAATCCCAGTGTGCCAGGAAGGCGGGTGCTGGGTTGGGTCTATGGCCTCACCACCCAGCTGTCTTTTTAATGTACAGCTTTCTCTGCAAGTGTGTCTCGGGGCAGGGGATGGGATGAGCGATCGTGGGGGTGTCCCTTTGATATTCTGCCTCCTCTGCATCCCAGACCTCAGAGATATTCCTGATGCTGGTGTCTGATCTCCAAGGCCTTTCTGTGGATGAGCTGACAGAAGTCTGGAGACACTAAGATGATTGGTAAGGGCCTTCCTCCAGGTGGACGCTGAACCACAGGTCAACTGCCTTTGGGGGAATCCTTGGTAGGGAGTGTGAAGTTGCAGGTAGAGACGGCACCATTCCCTCTGGAGCGGCATCTGTACAAGCTCAGGGATTAGCACGCCAAGCACCTTGGGTCGTCCCCCCACCCCCATGGAGGCTTCTCCTGTGTCTAGTATGGGGTACTTCAGGCTGGGATCCCACCCCAACCTCATCCCCACCCTCACTTCAGCCCAACTGTGACCAGGAAAGGTGTGAAGGGACCCTCAAACCCAGGAGCAATCCCTGAGGATCTCACTCCAGGGACTCCAGACTCCTGAGTCACCTCAGAGCGGCTTCCCATCCTTCATGAAACAATCACGTGGCATGATAAGGAACATGCGACTTTTGTGGCCGCTCTCTGTAGTCATTCGAATCTCCAGAGTGACTCCACTGGCAAGTGCTGCTGGCATTTCCGCTCCTTGGATTTGCACAGAACATTTAGGACACTCGCCTAAAGCTACACAGCAGAGAAAGGGAAGGTTATTTGTTTTGCTGTTTAGCTCAGCGGGCCTAGAACTTACAGCAATCCTCCTGCCTTATACTCCTAAATGCTGAGATTCCAGGCCTGTATGCCACCATGCCAACCTTGGGATGGAGAATCTTGGGGTTCAAACAGTGGGGAGGCCCTTCCAGGTCAGTCTGTTTCAAGAGAGCTGATAATGTCTTGAGTACCCTCTGCCCTTGCCCCCCCTGAAGGCTAGGCCCACAGACAAACAAGAAAGATGGTAGGGGTGTGTGTGTGACTCACAGCATGTCTCCCTGGGGAATCACAGCGGCCCTGAAGTAGGCCTTGTCACCATAGTTCCATCCTGCTGTTGAGCAGGCTGAGACTAGTTGATGCTGTAGTGTTGGAGGCAGCTGGATGTCAACCTGTTCACCTCACTTGCCTCCTGCTGCCCATGGGTAATGGCTAGGACCAAGAAGCCCTCCATATGGTCACTGTTCCCACTCCAGACACTACCACCCTCAGTCTGCAGCCGTACAGCAAAATGTCTTTCTGGAGCCTTCTAACCTTTTTTTTTTCAGTCTTGAAATAAAAACAAAGGGGAAAATATGAAATACACAAAAAAATTTAATAAATTCTTGCTCAAAGTAAATAAATAAATTCCTTGCCCAAGGTTGTAATCTAAGCTACACTGGAGGCTGAGGCAGAAGGATCATGAATCCAAGTCTGGGTTACAGAATGAGTTCAAGGCCAGCCTAAGCAAATAGTGAAATTCTGTCCCAAATGATGTAGAGAAGTAGTATAGCACCAGAGCGCTCACCCAGTGCTATGGAAATAAGATAATAAAATCACTCAACATGCATTCCCTGGTATTGGCTGAGAGCATCAAACGCTTAAATACTCGCATCCACAGTCCACCAGGTGCCGCACTAGTCATAAGCACCATCCAAGGACTGGGCAGGCTTGTCTCTCCTCCATCCCTCCTCCCTTCCTTCCTTCCTTCCTCCCCTCCCCTCCCCCACTCATCTGTTCTTTGTATGGTGTGGATGGATACCAGGCATAGACGTTGTCTTTGCCTGCACAGTCTGAGTTTCTCTGTCGTATGGTGGGGCTCTGCTGTGGATCAGGAGATTGCTGGCAAAGCAAGTCGCTGGGGCAGACAGGTGTGAGAATAGGATAGCAATGTTTTTGGTCTTGGTCAAGGTCACAATAAACAGCCTTTCTTTCTACTTCAAGGTAGAGTGAATGCTGACTGATGCCTGTGTCTCTAATTTTTAAAAATTTTGTTTGAATATGATTATGTTTTTAATTTTTAAAAATTACCTAATTGTTATCATGTATATGAGGCACATGAGTGGAGGCCGGAGGACAGCTTTTGACAGGTCAGTTCTCTCCGTCCACCCTGGTGTTCATGGATCTAGCTTAGCTTACCAGAACTGTGAGTCAAGTGCCTTTTATTTTGATATATACAGAAAAAAGCTGAAATGTGCTTTAAAGCTATTTGTGCTTGTGGATTTTCATAGAAGACATACACTGAGATGCGTGCACCTGGATGCATGTACTCCGAAATGCACACACATGCATATACATACACACAGAGGTACATTTGCATATCCATGCAGAGATGCATTTGCACACTCATATTCATACACATATATACCTCTGTATACATTCAAACACACATAACACATTTACATATAACATATTCACACACTCGTACACACCAACATTTACACATACAAATTTCATATATTAATTTTCTCTCTTTTGCACACACACACACACACACACACACACACACACACACACACACANTTTTTTTTTTTTTTTTAAGATTTATTTATTTATTTAATGAATATGAGTACATCATTGCTATCTTCAGGCACAGCAGAAGAGGGCACCAGATCCCATTACAGATGATTGTGAGCCACCATGTGGTTTCTGGGAATTGAACTTAGGACCTCTGGAAGAGTAGTCAATGCTTTTAACTACTGAGCCATCTCTCCAGTGCGCCCCCCACCCCACTTTTTAAGGAATAATTTTTTTAACGATTTCCGAGTTTTCTTTCTTTTCCTTTTTCCTTCCTTCCTTCCTTCCTTACTTTTTTTTTTAAGATTTATTTATTTATTTAATGTACGTGAGTACACTGTAGCTCTCTTCAGACACACCAGAAGAGGGCATCAGATCCCATTACAGATGGTTGTGAGCCACTATGTGGTTGCTGGGAATTGAGCTTGGGACTTCTGGAAGAGCAGTCAGTGCTCTTAATTGTTGGGCCAGCTCTGTCTCCTAACTTTTATTCTGTGTCCCAGATTCCCCCTAGACATGACAGAAATGTTCCTGTTCCCCTTTAGCCTAAAAGCATAGATCTCTATGCTGGGGGCTGGGATCTCCCTAGAAACAGGCCGTGCAGAGTCCCTTATTCACTGTGGGAGGTAGAGGCCAGGCCACTGTGAGTTTAGGAAATGCTGCACGGAATCAGGTTTGGGGAGGACTGAGGTCCCTTTCATAGGTCATGTACCAGACCTCTTGGGGTGGGGTGGGCTGTTGTCTCTCCCTAGCCATTGCTGCAGCCTCCAGAGGCCTTCCTTGGCGTCTCATCCCTAGCACACAACCTCTGTACTGCTCTGGGTGGGCACTGCCAACAGCTACCTGGAGTTGGCTCGCTTGTGAGGATGCTGGGAGAGGCTTTGGGTATGAGCTGTAGCTTCCCAGAACCTGTGGATGCTGGCCAGGGGAGTAGAGCTCGAGTCTCAGCACTAGGTTCAGGTCTTGCCTGGCAGGTCATCCTTCCGGGCCTCATCCAGGCCATGTTTTTGCAGCTTCAGCCTGTGCTGAAGGCCATCGGCAATGCAGGTCTGGCAGCCGCAGCTCTCACCCCTGTGCCGAGCACCTGCACATCCCTAAGGGGTATAGCTCTCCAGAGATCCGGCTGGCGGCTATCCAGGCCTTCAGAAGGATTCCCTTGATCTTTGCTCTGCATACGTGAGTCCTTATGTTTTCCCCCCCTCTGGCTATGATTGGGTAATGAGCAAACTTGATGCAGGTGTTAATTCACCTCTCCCTTCAGAATTATTAGGAACTTACTGAGCAGTTCCTAGGTTAGGTCTAGCATGAGCATCTATTTTGCCCCTGTTCTCCAGAGTCTGTTTGGTGTTGCAAGCTGGCTAAGCACCTAATAAACACACAAATAAGCATGTAGTTTCTGATACCGCGGCATGGTCCAGACCCACATGTAGGAGTACTGGTGGCCTCTGTGAGCTACTTCTGGGCTCACTATCTGCTCTTGTAAATAAAGCTTTATTAGTACACAGAGCTATGCACTATCTATGGCTTCTTTATTGCTACAACTGTTGAGTGGAATTGTTGCACGAGAGCTGCCAGGCCCAAGTATGTTATTCCTATATCTTTGTGGGAAAAGCTTGCCCACCGCCCATCACTAGGTCTTGCCCATGAACCACTGAGCTCTCTGTGGTCCGGTTTCTGACCTGCTAGTACACCTTAGCCTCCCTTGCACCTTTTCTTCCAGACGTCCTCATGCCTCACTCTGCAACTGTGTGCTGAGCATGGCTGGGGAGCTGTCCAGTTAGTAAATTGCCTATTGAGCATGTGTGAGGACCTGAGGTTTTTTTTTTTTTTTTTTTTTTGGTTTTTCAAGACAGGGTTTCTCTGTATAGCCCTGGCTGTCCTGGAACTCACTCTGTAGACCAGGCTGGCCTCGAACTCAGAAATCCGCCTGCCTCTGCCTCCCGAGTGCTGGGATTAAAGGCGTGCGCCACCACGCCCGGCTAGGACCTGAGTTTTATCCCAAGCATCCACAGAGAAGCCTGGGCATGGTGAACATGCCTATAACCCCAGTGCTGAGGAGGGGAGCAGGGATGAGAGAGCCCATGGGGTATGCTGGCCAGCCAGGCCAGCTGACCTGCTAAGCTTCATGCTCAGTGACAGACCTCAGCTCAAAGGATAAGATAACTAGTAACATAATATACACACCTAGTAACATAATATACAATAAGTAAGTCTTTAAAGGGGGAGGGGGACTGGTGCAGAAATGGCTGTGCTGCCCTCACAGAGGACCTGGGTTAGTTCCCGGTACCCACAAGGTGGCTCTCAACCACCTGCAACTCCAGTTCCAGGTGGGCTCCTCTACATACATACTGTACATAAACTTATGCAAGGAAAGACACCATAAATAAATCATAAATCTAAAAAAAAAAGTGGACAGGGGCTGGAGATGCCTCAAAAGTTAAGAGCACTGGCTGTTCTTGCAGAAGACCTGGGTTCACTTCCCAGCACCCACATGGCAGCTCATATCCATCTGTAACTCGAGTTCCAGGGAATCCAATGTCCTCTTCTGGCTTCCACTGGCACCAAACATGCATACAGACATACAAGCAGGCAAAATACTCATACAGATAAAATAAAATTTAAAAAATAAGGCGGCAAGTGATTATGGAAAGGTACTCAAAGTTGACCTCTGGCATTTAAACATACATGCATGCACGTACACACATGATGCACATAAATTCTTATAAGCAAATGCACATAAATAAAATAAAAGATCTTAGAAAACTAAGGTGGAAAGGGGCTGTACAAATACCCAGAAGTTAAGAGCACTTGCTGCTCTTGCAGAAGACCTGGGTAGTGACCCAACTACCTTTCATAGTAGAGTCACAGGTGACAGTGGAGTGGAGAAGTTGCCCATGGTACACACACACACATAAGTACACACATATGTACCCATAAACATACACACGCACACACACACAAACACTCACATACATACACACAAACATATATACACATGCACACACCTGCACAGACATACACACATGTACATGCACTCACACACACAGAGTCCTGGTCACTATGAATGTCTTCATTGCTGTTTGGCCTGACATTGAAGCCCCCAGATCCCCAGAGCCCTTGCTCTTGCGTCTTTCCTCTGTGTTATATATCATGCACATTATCCTTCATTGCCCTAGAACCTGAGTGTCAGGTGGATGGGGCCTGGGTCAGCCATGTTCATGATGTCATCTATCCCATCAGGTACACAGTAGGTGCCCAGAAAGTACATGCTATGACCGGATGGCCAGATGGCTGCTCCTGTGGGAGAAGTTGGGAGGGGTTGATGGAGAGGCACAGAGCCTGGAAACTTCGAGCCTTAGAACATGGTCTGGAAGCTCTAGGTCATTTGCATTTCATGTTTATGCTGTTTTGTACGTAGAGCTTTATTGGAATGTATTACTGGTATGCATGGAAACTGACCAGGCTCTGGCATAGGAAGACTAGGGAATAGGTGAGACCTCACTACATGCCATAGTAGGGTCACAGGGATAGTGTATTGGGGAAGTTGCCTATGGTAGAGACGTTGTGGAAGCTAGTGGGACCAGGGAGTCAACTGTAGAAACAATGGCACTGTGCAGGGTGGGGACTGAATGGTGGGTGTCTTTCCCATAGGTCAGTTCTCTTGCACCTGTACCAAGCCCCCGAGGAGGACACAGAGCTCCGTATCAATGCCTACCTGGCTCTGATGAGGTGCCCCAGTGAGGAGGTGTTTGCCCAGGTGTGGCACTCACAGGCAACTGAGCAGTCCACGCAGGGTGAGTAGGGTGGTGTGGGATGCTAGGGGTGGAGCTGTGCCAAGTGTCTCCTGGCGTGTGCAGTGTGGTTAGGAGTCCCCTCAGTCACAATTAATTAGCCCTGCATGTTCTCCCACATGGCAGTTCCAGCCCCATACATGGGTAGCTTGAGAAAATCCCCTTCTCTCAGCTCTCAGGTTCCTTGAGACTCTGAGGGTTGCTCACTCTGGGCAGATCACAAACAGTCCTGTAAAGAGACACTAGCCAGGGCCAGCCTGGTCTGCATGAGACTGTGGCTTAGAAGAAGAGAGAATGACCAACAGTGACTCAGGCTACCAATCCTAAGTCCCTTTGGGGATCAGCGAGTTCCCTGTAGACAGGGGGGTGGGGGAGGGGGAGGCTCTGGACATAGTATGAATATAAAGGATAAGTTCAGCTGACAAAACAAAAATCCCGGTAACAGCTGACCAACTATGGTGCACATCTGTAATTCTTGTACTACAGGCAATAAGGCAGAAGAATCATGAGTTCTAGGCCAGCCTGGACTACAATGTACTATAACCTTGCCTCCAAAGAACAAAGGTAGGGCCTGAGGACATGGCCTGGGGCCAGGGCTGGGGCTCAGTGGTTGATTGATCGCTTGCCTAACATATAAAAGGCCTGGCTTCCATCCCTCACTGTAAAAATCAATCTAAAGAATTACATAATGCACCATGAATTGGTCATAGCCCACATGGCTAATCCCAGCACTCAGAAAGCAGAGGCAGGCAGATCTCTGCGTTTGAGGCCAGCCTGGTCTACAGAGTGAGTTAGTTCCAGGGTAGCCAGGGCTACACAGAGAAACCCTGTCTCAAAAAACAAACAGGTACTACATAACTTCTTAGCATCTTGGTTCTAACCCAGCCCAGCTCATCCTGCCGGTGTTCCCAGGAGAGGAAATCATGTTGCTGTGAGCCTTCTATGTCTGTGAAATGGGACACTACAGCATGTGCCTCAGAGTATACGAAGGGAAATGAGCTGGTGCATGAGGATGTGGTGTGAAAGGACAGTGCGTCTCTTGTTCTCTCTGCAATTGTGTTTGAAAGGGCAGGGCAGGAAGTGGGGTGAACAGTGAAGGCCTTCTTCCCCCAACCCAGGAAAGTATTTCCTGAGAGCATCTCTCTCAGGGTACATCAAAACTTCAACACAGTAGAGAGCTTGCCCGGCATGTGCGAGGCCTGGGTTTCATTTGCATCACTGCAGACAACCACCCACCCAGCCAATCAACACACATCTATGTAACAGAAACACACAAATAACACTCATGTGCATCCCTATCTGTCTTATCGTCCCCACCATGGGCTGGAGGCTGTTTTAGTCTTGGGCCATTAGCACCAATAACCCAAAGCGACCTGCCTGCATGCCTGCACAGCTGATGTGACTTGATGATTTTCTGAAATGAAACCACCTATGCAAGTGTTCTTTTGAAACAGATGCAGGGGCAGGGGCATGGCTCAGCACCAGAGCAGTGCTCTGCAGGTATGATGAGGCCTTTCACTCCATCACTGCAAAACAAACAAAGAAAAACAAGCCCCTGTTGCAAATGACCTGAGGACATAAGGTCACAGAAGGTCATAGTAGCTATAGCACTAGTTTCAGGTTTGAGGCTGAGGGAAGGCTGAGGTAGAATGACCTTGTCTTGAATCATAGTAGTCAGCCTGTTAAGCTTCCTCCAAGGGATCGGCCTGGAGCCATAGATACGAAGCTGTGTGCTGACCAGTAGGATAGACGTGTTCCCTGCCCCTCACATCAGCCCTGTCTCATGGCCAGGTGTTTGGTAGCTTCCAGTTGTGCCTTCTGGGAGCTCAGGTTCTTGTGTCAGGATTCCCCTTAGGCTCTGAGAGCACCACAGACTCACACCTACTCTCGATATCCCTGTAGGACCCTGGCAGGGTCTCCATCATGGATACATCACCCATTTGTCTGCTTTGAGATGTCAGACCCTCTGGCTCTGGCTCTGGCTCTGGCTCTGGCCTTTGACTGACCTTTGCCAACAGCCCCCAAGAGTTGAACTCACTATATTTCACAGATGGGGAACCTGAGGCTCAGAAAGCTGGAATGAGCATCTTGTGTGACCTTAGAGGTGACAGAATGAAGGTCTGGGGGTGGGGTAGGGGTGGGGCGGGGGTGGGGTAGGGGTGGGGCGGGGGTGGGGCGGGCTCAGTTAGTGAAGTGTCTGCTGAGCGAGTGTGAGGACCTAGGTCCATCTCCAGAGTCCATGTGGGCATGTCGGCACAATTGAGTCCCAGTGCTGGGGAGGGGACACAGCTCACTGTGTCTCTCAAGCTAGCCAGTCTTGCCAAATCAGCAAGCTCCAGAGAAAAGTCTATAAACAAACAACATGGACGCTGCCTAAGAACCATCTCAGCTGTCCTCCAGCCTCCACATGCATGTACATACATGTACACCTGCATATACAAAGAAATGTTTTTAAAGGGCTGAATAGAACAAGCATTTAAAACGAAGCTTGGTGTCCTCATTTCACAGATGAGGTACAGAGAGGGCATATCATCATCCTGAGGTAACACAGCTTGCACTTGTGGAACCGAACTGGGGTCTTATATTCAAGCCAAGGGATCCCACTTCATACCTCTCCTTTGTCCTCAGGGAAATTCATCAGAATTCCATACACAGGCTGGGTTCCACCAATGTCAGCTACCATAGCAGGCAGAGTCCCGAGCAGCCCTGGCATGGGGGCCTGGCAGGCCTGGGCTGAGTCTGAGAGCCTTGGCCCATGGTTCACCGTGGGTCTGTTGCTGTCACTCTGCCTCAGTGGGCTCCTTTGTGCAAAGCCACATCCTGCAGCAGCTGGAGACGGATGACCCCCCAGAAATGGGACCTTCGGGACGTCCTCCCCAAGGACATCCTCAGTCAGCAGTTCCAGACAGAGACCTGGAAACGCTCATCTTACTCCACTGTCACCTTCCATTCAAGTTCGGCTCACCTGGGGCCACAAGGCCTTGGGACCCCAGTGCTCCAATCTCCCAGAACACAGGGGCTAAGGGTATTCTCTCCTCTGCCTGGACTACAGTGTGCAAGTTCAGGGCTAGGCTGGACAACTTAGAGAGTCCTGTCTTAAAAAGTGGGAAGCTGGCATTCTGTGTTGGAGCTTACCCTGTTCACAAGGGCCTGTGTTGGATTTCCATATGGGCAGTGGATGGAGGGGCAGGAATCTCTTCAGCTGAAGTACCTGAAATACACTATGCATCCTGGGATAGGGTATGGAGAGGTGCTCCGGCACCCCTTTCAGCCTTCATCAGGTGGATGAGGTGATGTATAACCCTCTCCTGGGGGCAGAATGCACTGTGGAGGGTTCATCATTCATGCTAGGTGTAGACTCACCTTTATCCCTCTATCTACCTACCACCCATTGCAGAAATATTCCTCTTCTAGCTGACACTGTATCAAGCAATGTGCTCAGCTCTGGACACACAGTGATAAACGACTGAGCTATGGTCCCTGCTTGTCTGGTGGGAGGCTGCTGTGGGAATTTTCTCCCTGCGAGGGGAGTTCTAAGTAACTTGTACCTCCCGCATCCAAAGTCCTGATGACAAGCCAAGGTTTGAGTTCTCCAGAGTTCTCCCTGAGGAAGCGACGAATTCATTAAGCTAACTGACAGAGCAGCCTTGCTTTAAGGTCTGCACCTAGCATGGATGATGAACCCTCCATGACTGCATAGATGGAGCTCTCTGTCCCCTAGCCTGTGTCCCTCTCTAAGGCCAAGAGGCCACATGCAATTGGGACCGAATGGCATATAACTGACTTCCTCAGCCCTTCCTTCCACAAGCGATCAACAGTCATCAAGCCCAGCAGAGACCACCTGTGAGCAGACACAGCCGGTCTCGTGAAAATGGCCACAGTGATGTTCAGAGGAAGACAGATGAAAGTGACAATGGAAACTTAAACTATGTTTGCAGACATGAGGTTGAGCTGAGACATGGAGGGTGGGAATTGTATTAAATTTCTCGTTGCTGTGACAAACACAACAAAATCAGCTGAGGGAAGGAGAGTTTGATAGTGTAGTCCATTAGAGCAGGAAGTCAGGAAGTCATGGCGGTGGCAGGAGTGTGAGCTGGCTGGTCATATTGCATCCGCAGCTGGGAAGCAGGTCATGTGTCTATCTATCTATCTATCTATCTATCTATCTATCTATCTATCTATCATCTATCTATCTATCTATCTATCTATACACACAGACACAGTCACATACACACATGTGCACAAACACGCACACACACACACACACACACACACACACACACACACACACACCTGCACTGGTACACAGCTTGCTTTCTCTCTTTTTTTTTTTTTTAAAGATTTATTTTATTTATTATATGTAAGTACACTGTAGCTGTCTTCAGACACTCCAGAAGAGGGCGCCAGATCTCGTTAAGGATGGTTGTGAGCCACCATGTGGATGCTGGGATTTGAACTTATCACCTTCGGAGGAGCAGTCGGGTGCTCTTACCCGCTGAGCCATCTCACCAGCCCCTGCTTTCTCTTTTTTACTTTAAAATGTTTATTTATTGTCAGGGTGGAGCATGTGGGTACCACCTTGTGCATGCAGGGGGTGGGAATCAGGTAACTCCTTCCTCCTTCCTCCTTCCTTCCTCTGAGGGATAGAACTCACGTTATCATCATGGACTGCAAGCGCCTTTATCTGCTGAACTGTATGGCCAGCTCTGAGTTTCTCCTTTTTATTCAGTCCAGAAATCCAGTTCATAGCCTGGAGTAAGATTAGAGTGGGTCTCCCTTTCTCACTTTAGCCTCTTGGGAAACACCCTTATAGATGGGCCCAGAGATGTGTTTTGATGGATGGCGATTCTAAATTCTGTTGAGGTGAGCTGTGCGGAGCTGAGGTGAGAGGATAGCCTACTAAGCAGGTTACTGGTAAGTGCAAAGGTCCCAGAAGAGGAAAAGTATGGTGTGCACAGGGGACAGAGTGGAGGAAGGGGTGAGGGCGTGTGCGGAGAACGTACAGGGGAGTGGCATGGTGTGATGGAGCATTCGCTTGTCATGAGGAATGAATGAGCTGTAGGGCCACTGTGGAAGACACTCTTCTCTCTCTCTCTCTCTCTCTCTCTCTCTCTCTCTCTCTCTCTCTCTTTTCTTCCTTCATTTCCCTCCCTCCCTCCCTCCCTCCCTTCCTTCCTTCCTTCCTTCCTTCTTTCCTTCCTTCCTTCCTTCCTTCCTTCCTTCCTTCCTTCCTTCCTTCCTTCCCCTTTCTTTTCTTTCTTTTTTCTTTCTTTCTTTCTTTCTTTCTTTCTTTCTTTCTTTCTTTCTTTCTTTCTCCTTCTCCCCTCCCTCTCTCCCTCCCTCCCTCCCTCCCTCCCTCCCTCTTCTTCTCCCCCTTTTGGCACTAGTACCCTAGTGCATACTAAGTAAGCAGTCTCCTGAGTGCCCAGGAAGAGCAAAGATCTCTGAGGTTGGTGTTCTGTGTGCTGTTGTGAAGTCCTGACATTTGGCCCCAAGTCCTGGAGTCTGTCTGCAGGACATTTGCTCTCCCAACCTTTTCTCGATGATGGAGACCAGAGCCTGTCACCCAGACGCTGCCAGCTGGGGGTGGTGCCACCCCTTGTGACTTTTCTCTAAACATCATCAAAGACATCTGGAGGCAGGAGGGGAGGGGAAGAAATGCAAAGGGGACTGAGATGTCTGGGTGGGCGGGTAGAATAAAGGACGTGGACAGGTAGGTGGATGGCCTATGTATGTACAGGAGGGAGGAGAGCTGAGTGAACAGGAGGACAAAGGACGCACAGATGTGAGGAAGGACAGACAGAAAAAGGATTTATTTGTTCACCCATCAACTTCTGAGAATCATCTGGGCTAGCAGATGCCTCATGGGTAATTTGTGAATTCCTACACCGATTGAGTAGATTCCCATGAGAGGCCTGGGTATGATCTTGTTGTGTGCTGGAAATCCAGGTGGATGTGTGATGTGTGGCCTGGTGTGCACATAGGAGAAGGAAGGCTGCCCATTTGAATCCGTAGGAAATTTTGCCTGGGAATTTCAAGGTTATGCCACTTCCTGAACCCAGGTGGCTCTGAGTGCTCCGGGTCTGTCTCCCAGGTCCCTGTACCCAGTCTTACAGCTCCTGGTCACCTGTGTGACTTGGTTACTCATCTGTGAGCTTCTGGCTTCTCTCTCCAGAAGTCTCTCTCTGGAACTTCAGCTGAAAAATGCCTAAGACATCCTTTGTAGTCTGCTGGGCCCGCAATCCTTCTGGGGGCAGGGAGAGAAGAGAGAGGCTGAGTTAGAGAACCCTTCAGAGCAAGAGCCCAGTCTGGACACCTCTGAGTGTCCAAGAGAAAGATACAGAAAGATGGAGGACCTCCAGGAGAAGGTAATGCGTCTGGTGTCCCCCAGCCAGTGGCCCAGATGTCAGCATGGGCTCCTGGAAAGACTGAAGCTTTACGTGTTCATGCATCCCTTGTGGACACCCTAGCTAGGCCTGCCTGGTGCTGAAAAGGTGTTTGTCTATGTGTAGTGTAACCTCTATACAGAAAAGGCCCAAAGCCCCACTTCCATGCACTGGTGAGGCCAGAAGAGCTGCTCTGTTCATCCTAGAGAGCCCTCCATCTTCCCTTCCAGTCCTTAACCATCGCTACCAGAGGGAACCACTGGGCTAACTTCTGATGGCACTAAAGACTTCTTCTGCCTTTCAAAAATCAGCTTTGTAAAGCTGGGTTCAGTAGCATGCACCCATAACCCCAGTGCTGTGCATCAAGACAGGATACTTAATGGCTAGCTAATCTAGCCTAATCAGGATGCCCAGCTTCAGTGAGAGGGTCTGTGCTTACACACACACACACACACACGTGCGTGCACATGCATGCACACACATATGCATATACACACATAGAGGGGGGAGAGAGAGAGAGAGAGAGAGAGAGAGAGAGAGAGAGAGAGAGAGAGAGGAAGACAAATCGCAGTTCTTGATTCTCCTTCCACCAAGTGATCGGGTTTGCCTGCAAGTGTCTGAGACATCTTGCCAGTCTTGTGGATAATTAGTTCTTCATGGGCTTATCTGCTTGCTATCTAGGTAACTTCTCTGGTGAAATGTATATGCAAGTATAAGGTTCATTTTATTTTATTGGGTTATTTTCTTACTGGCTTTTGAGAATTTAGAGTCAATCCTGTTATCAGTATATTACTCAGAAACACCATCTCCTGGTCTGTGTATGTTTTCATTCTCTTTGACTGGGAATAGTTTTGTTGCTTAGTTTTGGGTTCTCTCCCACTTTTCTGTTTATGTGTGTGTGTTCATGTATGTACATGTGTACATGTATGCATGTGTGCACATGTGTATATGTATGTGTATTCAGGTGTTTGCATGAATGTTTATGTGTGCATGCATGCAAGTGCATACATGTGTGTTTGTTCTCAAATGTGGGCTTCTAGAAAGGTCAAGGGCATGTAGGGCCTCAGCCAACCAAACTCTACATTTGTTCTTTGACATGCATGGTGGCGTCCATGTCCCTGTCAGATACGACTTCCTTGAACAGGCATAAACAAGAAGCCAGCTCAGACAAGCTGTGATGATCCGGCCCTGAACTTCAGCTGCTTTCCCTGGTTCCTACCTCAGTGTCCCCTTCTGGGATCCCATCCAGCCATCTGAGCTGCCAGGTAGCTCAGGTTGAACTCAAAGTGACAATCCCCCTGCTCCCCACCTTTCTAGTGCACATTGGGTCCTAATACCTCAGAAAAACAGGTGTGGCGGTACATACTTGTAGCAATACTAGTGTCAATAGATGGAGACAGGAGGATCAGAAATTCCTAGTCAGTCAGTCTCAGTCTAGCAAGTTTGAGGTTAGCCTGGGCTGCATGAGACCCCGTGTCAACAGATAAAATGAAATGAAAACTTGTGCTGAGAGTGATCTTGGGTGTGCTTTTGTGGGGTGTGTGTATAGTGTCTGAGGGCGTGTGCCTTGTAGCCGGAAGCCTGTCTGCTGAGTAATGATGTCCCATTGCTAGTTATTATTTTAGCAGAGACTGTAAGCACAGGCCTTTCATGTATATCTTGGAGGGTGGGGACCGAGATGGGCACTCTGCCTACAGCATTTGCTCTTGTAAAATGCCATTTCTGTGTATATCAGAGAGCCAGCAATGTGGGTGGCTTGGGTATGTACTGACATGTTTAAACACAGACCAGATGTTAGCCCAAAGCCCAGGTGGGCTAGGAATAAACACTTCGTTCTAGCTGGGCCTGTAACCCTAGGACTTGGAAGGTGGAGGGGTTTCCAGACCAGCCTCGGTACCACAGAGGGTTGGAGCCTGTCTGGGCTACATAGGACTCTGTTTCTCAAAAACAAACAAACAAACAAACAAATAACAACAAACCATGTTTGTCTTAGAACACACTCTCCTTTGTCTGTTATTCTCTCCTGTTTTATGCTTACATCTCAAGAACATAGAGAGTAACAACAGACACTCGACTTCCATATTGGCAAGACAAAGGAGGAGCATCCACTACAACTGGTGGCTACTTCTTGTCCCCTACTGAGGGATGGGTGGTCAAATTACTATTTCTATCTTCAAAGAAGATAGATAGGATTTGGATTTCTATAAAATCAAACTTTTAAATGTTAAAATAAAGTATACTTGCAAAACCAAGAGTACACCCCATGAGAATGGTGAGGGATAGGGAGACCATCTCCGCGCCTGGAGTTGGGGGGCAGCGAGGGCTGAGGCCTGGTGCAGCTCATGGCTGGAGGGGATCCGAGGAGGGGGTGCTCAGGTGGGAACCAGGGAAAGCAGCTCGGTTCAGCTCTCTGCAGCTCGTTGGAGCTGGGTTCTGCCTGTTCTAGGAAGTTGTGTCTGTACTGGGCCGTGGGCACTGTACTCATGTCAAAGGACATGTGTGGTGGAGCGTGTTTGGTGGGCTGGGCCCACATGCCTTTGACCGTTCTCACAGCCCACCTTTTCTCCTGAGCCTGCTTTGCTTTTCTGTCTTCATTTGGGCTTCTTCCTCAGGTGACCCAGCGGTACAGGGCAAGACAGGCACCAAGCTGCCAGCTTTGACCCTGGGACATGGATTTGGGTGGTACCTGAACTCGAGGCCTCCCCTCATACCACCTCCCACTTTGGGCCCTGTTATAGATCTTGCTTCTGACATGGAAATGTTTATCTCTTTTTTATCTTTTCAGTGCTGGTGTGTGTGTGTGTGTGTGTGTGTGTGTGTGTGTGTGTGTGTGCTCGGCAAGCACTCTGCACTGAGCCACACCCCATCTTAGAAACAGAGATGTGCTGGGCATAGTGGCACACGACTTTAATCCCAGCACTTGGGAGGCAGAGGCAGGCAGATTTCTGAGTTCGAGGCAAGCCTGGTCTACAAAGTGAGTTCCAGGACAGCCAGGGCTATACAGAGAAACCCTGTCTCAATAAATAAATTAAATAAATAATAAAAATAAAATAAAAAGAAACAGAGATGTTAAATAAAGCCAGCATGCTTCCTTCAGAGGGCCCATGCTTCCGAAGTTAGTGCTCAGGTCTGCCTAGGACACACTGAACGATGTGTCATGGATTAGCTGAGACACTGCTCCTAACTGCCTAGCTGGCCTTTGATCAATAAGCAGACCACTGTATTCCCAGGATGGCTCTGTTCCTGCTTTCTATGTAGCCTTGGGCCAACCGTTCTGTCCATGACCTCACTTTTCCCACCTGTATCTCTGGATACGTGGGCAACCTGTGCTCCATGCTAAGATCACCTGTCCCTACCCTTAGCTGTGGGTAGGGTTCTTTGACCACAGGAGCAGGAAGTGCAGGTGACTCGGAAGCTGAACCTGGCTTTGGGGGAGGTCTTCTTTCCCATAGTGTCTGGCATTCCAGCCAAGCTCAGCCTCCATGCCTTGGCTACAGTCAGCATCCATATCCAAGGAATGGCTGACTTCCAGCAACTCTCAGATTTCTCCCTGAGGGGTTACATCAAGCTCAGGTAACAGACTTCTCCAAGTTGGTGTGGGTAGGGAGTTGATGATGTGGGGTGCTGGATAGCACACACATTGTGGGGAGGTACTTATTCTTCAGCCCGCCTGCCAGCCTGCTGTCTGCTAAACCAAACATCTGTGAGGGTATCTCGGGCTATGAGGTCCCTTTGCAGGTAAGAAGACAGGCTCAGACAGGTAAGGTTGTGTGCTTAGGGCTGCACAGGGGAGTCAGCAACAGAGGCCGGGATCACCACATGATGCCTCCCTAGAGAAGTCATAGAAGCCAAACCCAAGCCCACCGAACCCCAGTGACCTTTGAGCAAGGAGGGCAGGCCCTTCTTTAATTCTGCTGTTGGTGAGGAAACAGATTCCAATGAAGTTGTCACAGGATCAGGCCGTGTGGCCCAGAAGGGGCAAACAGAGTCACGGTTTCATTTCCAGGCCATTTGTCCCATCCCAAGCTTGTCTATAGGTTCTGGGTGGGACTGAGAATACAGACATCGCATCCTCTACTGGTTGTCTGAGGTTGAGGGACTGAAGTGAGACTTGTAAGTGGGGTTCATTCATCCTGACTGTGTCCTGGCCCCCAGCCCTGGCCAGTGGGAGGTGGCTCTGCCCTTCAGAGGCTCAGCGTCTCCATCTGTAAGATGGGCTGGTGACAGCAAGGGCCGGATGGTGTGGCTAGAGGGTGCAGGGATCAGGCCTCCTTCTCTCTCCCCCAGTGCCTTCCTGTAGGTCTTGGCTCAGATGGGCACTGCTGAGACCCTGGGGCAGGCTGGGATGAAATGGTTGACCCGTGTCCATGGCACCACTAGCCTAGATGGCAGTATCCAAGCTAGAAAGGGTCATGACCTTTAAGTGCATCTGAATGTCCCAGAGGATCCGGTGGAGCTACTCAGCTTCAGGTGGGTCCTTCAGCACAGGGGGAGCTGGCAGTGGGTAGAGCCTGCAAGTGTGGAGCCTGGGGTGGCTTGGAAGTGGAAGAGTGGGGGATGGAGGGGTGGGGATGAGATCTAGCGGGGGTGGGGGGGAGGTGAGGGGATGAGATCTGGTGGGGGGGAGGTGAGCTGCTTATAGGAAGAAATGGGAGGGCTGGGGCATGAATTGGGGGGTGGAAATGGGGTAGAGAGTGGAACCTGCATGGAGGGGGAGGGGCTTAATGGGGCAGGTGGCTTGGGGGGGGGCCCCGAGGTGCACAATTTGCTGACAAATTGCCTTCCTCTTCCACTAGCTCCAGGCTGTATATTGTCACTGGGGACAGTGTGAAGAACTTAAGTGATAGTCACAACTTCTCTAAGTCCTGGTCCTGTGCCAGTGAGGAAGGTGGGCAGGGGCCTCTGCTTCTCAGCCTGAGGTGGGTATCCTGACTGTGGAGGGACAAGCTCATATTTCTCTCCAAAAGAGTTTGTACCACTGATATTTAATTAGCCTCCTAGCAACCTGGCTTCTAGTACTTTACCCTGGGACAGCACCAAAGTCTCTTCTAAATGTTTATGCAGAAGTATTTAATGAACTACTTTTGTTTGTCTGAGGTGAGGTCTCTTATGTAGCTCGGGCTGGCTTTTGTGTACCCCAGGCTGGCTTATGTACCACAGGCTGGCCTCAAACTCACTAGCAGCAGAGCTCCTGATATTCCTGCCTCCAAGAGCAGCTTAAGGAGAAAGGATTTGTTGTAGCCCCATCTTCAGGTAAGGCAGGGCCACAGGAGAGGGATGCAAGTGGTCGGGACGCAGAGAGGGATGGAAGGAAGCTGGCGCTCACTGCTCTCCTCCACAGCCCATGGGATGGTGCTGCCCACATTTAGGGAGGCCTTTCCTTCTTCCTTAACTTCACCTAGAAAATCCCTCACAGACATGTCCAGAGGCTAGCCTAATCTAAATAACCCCTCACAGACCAGGTTTGTCCTCAACATGACTCTGGATGGTGTCAAATTGACAGAGTTGACTATTACACAGCTGAGCTACACCCCAGGTCAGATGCGTTTTCGTTTGTTTGTTTAGTTAGTTGGTTGGTTGGTTAGTTAGTTAGTTAGTTAGTTAGTTGGGTTTTCTTTGAGACAGCCTAGGTTGGTCTCCAACTTTCTATGTAGCTAAGGGAGACCTCAAACTCCTGATTCTGATGAAGTACTTTTAACTTTCTTCCTTTCTTTAAAAAATTGTTATCTCTCTCTCCCTCTCATGTGTGTGTGTGTGTGTGTGTGTGTGTGTGTGTGTGTGTGTGTAAAGGAGGGGTTCAACTTGGGGGACTCCTTTCTCTTATTCTATGTGGGGATAGAGCTCAGATTGTTGGGTTTGGCAGCAAGCACCTTTACCAACCCTCCCTGTCTTGCCAACCCTCTCTCTCCTCTCCCCTCTCCCTCTCCACCTCCTCCCCACCCCCTCCTTTTGAAACCTAATTATTTAAAATGACTTTATTGCTTGACTGTACAAAACAGATCTATGGCTCATTTTCCTAAGGGGCAGAGAGGATACACTCGGCCAACAGTAACTAGCCAATCAGATGCCAGGATCAGATGGGGTTTAGCCTCCTCCCCCTCCCTCTAAGGTGCTTGAGAGAAGCAGCTGCATTCTTTCTTCTTTTGGTTTTTTGTTTGTTTGGTTGGTTGGTTTGTTTTGTTTGAGATAGGGTTTCTCTGTATAGCTCTGTGTCCCAGAACTTGCTCTGTAGACCAGATGGGCCTCGAACTCAGAGATCCACCTGCCTGTGCCTCCTGAATGTCCAAGTACACCATGCCCGGCTGTAGCTACTTTCTTAAGTGACAGCTCTGCAAAGGATCAGGGTGAGTCCTTTATAAGATACTCTGTGCAAAGCCTATGAGCCCCTCAGGACCCACCAATCCAGGAGGGGGTCTCCATGCTTTCTTGGCTGGTTTATTAATCTCCACTTCAGCCAAGTAGGGATGCTCACAGGACCTCGGGCTGAGCAGACTGGACTAGGCCATTCCCAGGGGCCTGTACAGCACATGATGGACATCAAACTGCTGACTTATCTTTCCCACTTTGGAGGAGATTGAAACCTTTCGAGTAAAGCCTCTCTTTAGTTCCTTAGAAGAAAGGGAAATAAAAAGTACTCTTTTTAAAATGGCAGTGGTAACAGAATTCCTCTGACAGGCCTGGCATCAAGAATAGGAATATGTTCTGTGGTGGTTTAATGCAAATTAGCCCCCTTAGGCTCATACATCTGAATGTGTAATCCCCTGTTGATGCAGCTATTTGGGAAGGATTAGGAGGTGTGGCCTTGTTGGAGGTGATGTGTCACCAGGGGCTGGCTTTGAAATTTCAAAAGCCCCCGCCATTCCCTCTCTCTCTCTCTCTCTCTCTCTCTCTCTCTCTCTCAGCCTCTAGCTTGTGGATCAGGATGTCAGCTCTAAACTCTCAGCTACTGCTCTAGCACCGTTCCTGCCTGCTCGCTGTCATGCTCCCTGCCATGATGATTGTAGACTCTAACATTCTAGAACCATGAGCCTCCAAATGAAATGCTTTCTTTTATAAGTTTCCTTGGTTTTGATGTCCCTTTACAGTCATATAAAAGTGACTAAGATTCGTTCAAACTGTGAAATCATTCAAAGGTGGTCCCAAGTCAGCAGCAAGCTTAGATGTTGCCGACCTGCACAGAGCTGTAGCCCTTAAAGGTGTGGGTGAAGTAATCATTGACCACTCACCAAGGGAACCGAAGTTCAGCATCAGCAGCTCAGGACAGCTCACCTTGGGACACCCCTGGGGGGAGCTGGGAATGAAGCTGGCATAGGTCACCCACATGAAGAGGCTTTCCTGTTAAAACTCCAGCCCAGCTCCATGCAAATGAACTCTGTGGGCCTTGAAGAGACCTGGTTAGGTGAAAATTCTCAGAACAAAGAAAAACAGAGAAGGTCTGACAAGAGCTCTGGCCAAAGACACACCCCGGATACATCTGGACTTACAGAAGGCCTTGCTTTCTCTTGCCAAAGGTCACCATCATGAGGGTTTAAGTGTGGATCAAGATTTGGCTGATATGAATGTGAGCGCT
This sequence comes from Mus minutoides, assembly GCA_902729485.2. Lineage (NCBI taxonomy): Eukaryota > Metazoa > Chordata > Mammalia > Rodentia > Muridae > Mus > Mus minutoides. Next base: position 8,574 of record CACVCL010020518.1, on the reverse strand, counting down.
TTGTCTGAAACTGGAGAAAAGGGATCGATGAGCACCTGATCCTGACTGCTGATGTTATGCCCATCTCTGCAGGGTATTGTGGAATTATGATGATTATAGTGAGCATAACACAAACTGAGTTCTGGATCTGGAACAGATGGGTGACCTTGAGAAGCCCCTTGGCCACCATGAAGTATGCCACAGGCACAGTAGCTTCCTTTACCAAGGAACTTCAAGCCAGGGAGGGAGCTGGAACCCAACATTGATCAGAATTACAGTGCCTCCTCCAGCTCAGAAATCGACACAAATTGTATCAAAGCATATTTACCTGAAGATGTGCAGAATCTTCCTGTGCCAGGCCATTCTGAGAGAAACCAGAGGTCACTGTGAACAAACCCCAGTGGCTGGGTGCAGCGGAAGCTAGCACCCTCTGGCACTCTGAGGCATTCATTCCAAGGGTAACACTCATTCCATCACACAGGCTTTAACAGGAGACTTCCTTCAACAGATTACTGTCAAGACACCTGCTTTTCCCTATAAATTATTTTTACATAGCAGCTCTATATAACAGAGATGAAATTATTTTGTTAATTATGTTTATCCTAAACTATAAGCCCATAAGCAAGTCATTTTGGTACATTCCTGAGAAAGATGCCTATGTAGCTTAAAATAAAACAAAAATTTTTTTAAGAAAAAAAAAATGAGGGCTGGAAAGATGGCTCAGTAGTTAAGAGCACTGACTGCTCTTCTGAAGGTCCTGAGTTCAAATCCCAGCAACCACATGGTGGCTCACAACCATCCTTAATGAGATCTGATGCCCTCTTCTGGTGCATCTGAGACAGCTACAGTGTACTTAGATTTAATAATGAATAAACCTTAAAAAAAATGAAAAAAAAATGACCCTGGGATTGGGTGTGGTCATTCACACCTTCAATACTCAGGAGGCAGAGGCAAGAAGATCTATGTGAGTTTGAGGACAGCTTGTTCAACAGAGTGAGTTCCAGGCCAGCCAGGGCTACTCTGGGAAATCGTCTTTCACACAAAACAAAGAGAATCATGGTGGGGCTAGAGAGTTGTCGGCTCTGTGGTAAAGAGCATCTGCTGCTGTTGCAGAGGCCTGAGGTTGGTCCTAGCACCCACAGCAGGAAGCTTACAACCACCTGAAACTCCAGCTTCAGGGAGTCAGATGCCCTCTTCTGGACTCCTTGGGTACCTACATATACATGGTCATACATACAGACACAAAAATACACAATACAAGGGGGCCAGAGGAAGGAGGGGAAGGGGGGATAGCCCACGTCCAGCCACAGCTCCTGTGCTCTGGGCAGGCAGATGCGGGAGGGCGGCCAGACTCTTTTCACTCAGCCCCAAGTAGGTATCTAAGCCACTGACCCCACTCAACAAGGGGTGGACAAGGGGCAGCTCCCGAAACCAGGGGGCCCTGGAGAAACACCCTGTCTCCCCAGGATTATGGGAGAGAGGGCTTAGGGGAGAGAGGTTCCCACACAGGCAAGAGTCTGTGCAGTGGGCCTTGATGAGCAGAGACTGTCTATGGTTTTAGAACTTTATTATAGAAAGGCAGGGGGAAAGAGAGAAGGTAGAGAGAGAGCGAGAGCGAGAGAGCGAGAGAGCAAGAAAGAGAGAGAGAGAGAGAGAGAGAGAGAGACCGGCCATGGCCAAGAGGAGAGAAAGGGGGAAAAGGACAGAGAGAGAAGAAAGGCTAGAGAATAAGGGAGATAGAGGAAGAGAGAGGAGAGGAGAAGATAAAGAGAGGAGAGAGGAGTGAGAGAGTGAGGAGGGGCCAAACAGCCCTTCTTAAAGTATGCTGCTATCTTTTCTGTTGCTAGGTAACTGGGGAGGAGTTTAGCCTGAAGGTCAGAAGCTTAGGACATTGCCTACTTGATTACTAACCATGCTTCTCTTGTAGGGGCTGGAGGGGTGCTAACTTCGACAGGAGCCCGGATCCAGGAGACATGTGAGAACTCCTTCCATCCCATGTAGGTGAATTATCACCACCAGGTCCTGGGATTCAACATCTAGCCTCAACTGGAAACCAGGCTGTCTTTGCATAGCCCAATGCCCCACACTCACACCTCTGACCCATTGCAGAACACCAGCACCCAGAGCTAGGGAACTTGTGTCAGCCTGTTCTCACAGCTCCCAGGTCCCTGCTTTACTGATATCAGGAAACCCATAGCGGGTGAGGAGACGGAGATAGGTGAGCTCCTGGACTCAGGCAGCTGGGCAGGGTTCCGCTGAGCTGATAAGGTGTGACACGATAGGGATCGCACATAAGTGACCAGCCTGGAGAGGCCCAGCTGCCCTGTCCCTTTCTATAAGGACTATAACTGAAGTGAAAAAGTGATACATAAAAACTAGGGCTTTACGCCCAGGCTTGAGAATGTGACCTTTGTGACTCAGTGCTCCAAGGTATGCTAATCATAAAACAGATACTCCACCCACCCGCTTTCTGGGTTCAGGGAGAGTTGTTCAAAGAAAGTCACCCTGACCCACCCTGACCTACCCTGACCATTGCTGGAACCCACTATGCAAATATGCTATTGTTAGACGCTCATAGAAAACTGTCTTAACTTTGTACTTCCTCGTTACTCTTAACTGGTATTTTTGGTATTTTCCAACAACGCCCTCCCCACCCCCTTGAGTGGTGGTTTCTTCCTTTAAATACCCCCTTACCCAGCTACTGGGGTGCTATGGTCCTCTATATGACTGTGGGCCTGAGAGCTCTTGAAATAAAAAATCCTCTTGCTGTTTGCATCAAGACCGTTTCTTGTGGGTGATTTGGGATGTTGCCTCTCCTGAGTCAGAGTGTGGGGGAGTCCTCACATTGTGGGTCTTTCAGAAGCAGCCCATGATACAGAGCTGAGGATGCCATCACTGAGGCACAGTGCATGGCCTGCATGCATTATTGTAAAAAGGGAGTGTGTGTGTATACACACACACACACACACACACACACACACACGTTCACATGCATGCATGCAGACTCACAATGTATAGACCATGTTGTCTCTTTTTTTGTTTATTTGTTTTTCGAGACAGGATTTCTCTATATAGCCCTGGCTGTCCTGGAACTCACTCTGTAAACCAGGCTGGCCTCGAACTCAGAAATCCGCCTGCCTCTGCCTCTGGAGTGCTGGGATCAAAGGTGTGCGCAACCACACCCAGCAGCTTTTTTTAAAAAAAAGATATATTTATTTTATGTGAGTACATAGCTGTCTTTAGACACACCAGAAGAGGGCATCAGATCCCATTACAGATGGTTGTGAGCTACCATGTGGTAGCTGGGAATTGAACTCAGGACCTCTGGAAGAGTAGTCAGTGCTCTTAACCGCTGAGCCATTTCTCCAGCTCATGTTGTCTCTTTTCTGTTTCTCTTTTGAAACACATCTCATTGGGTAGCCTAGGCTAATCTAGAATTTGTGATCCTGTCTCAACTTCTCTAGCACTGGGACTATAGACCTGGCTGCTGCTACTTCTTCCTCTTCCTCTTCTTCCTCCTCCTCCCTCTCCATCTTCCTCCTCATTCCCTCTCTCATCCCCTCCCCTCCTCCATTATCCCCATCCTTCTCTCCATCCTCTCCCCCTCCTCTCCATCAACCTTCCTCCTCCTCCCCTCTCTATCCTCTTCCCCTGCTCTTCTCCTTTTTAAAAACATGATTTGTTATTTTATGTGTACGTGTGTAGGTCTGAGTGTATGTATATATATCTACAATGTTCATGTCTGGTGCCCTTGGGAACCAGAGGGTGTCACATTCCCTGGAACTGGAGTGGCAGACAGTTGAAAGCAGGTTACGAGGCCGCTTTCAATACTGCTGCCATTCCGTTGGCTCTGCCCTTGATCAGACAGACACAGCTGTTAAAGGCAAACAATAGTGAGTGTGTTGGGGGCTGCTCACCTGCCCCTTTGAAGGCTGCATCATGAGGCTAGGGACTGGTCTCAGTTGGTAGAGTGCTTGCCAGCTGCATGGTCCTAGGTCCTATCTATCACTAGCATTTCATAAACCATGCATGCTGTCCCAGGTCTGTCATCCCAGCACCCAGGAGAATCCTTGGCCACGTAACTAGTCAGCGTGCAACTTATTACACAAGACCCTGTCTTCAAAAGCAAAATGGGGGTGGGGTGGTCTGCTTGTGTGTTTGCTTAGGGTGGCTGAAACGGAGTCAGGCTGGAACCCACCTCTCCCTGGAGCTTGGTGGAAGCTTCCTGGCAGGAGGAGGCAGGGCCTGCGCTGACTCACACAGGTCAGGCAAGGTACGTTGCCCACAAGTGCAGGACCCACCAGAGGCTGAGGATGGAGGAGAAGGGCCCCAAGGATACCCATGAGTTCCACTGCACACAGCTCCTGATCATCAGTCACAAGGTTGGTGGCCTGGGCAGGGAATTGAGGATTTCAAAGCCTGCCCTCAGCCGGGCGTGGTGGCGCACGCCTTTAATCCCAGCACTCGGGAGGCAGAGGCAGGTGGATTTCTGAGTTCGAGGCCAGCCTGGTCTACAAAGCTAGTTCCAGGACAGCCAGAGCTATACAGAGAAACCCTGTCTCGAAAAACCAAAAAAAAAAAAAAAACCCAAAGCCTGCCCTCATTCATGGGGGGTGGGGAGGGACAGCATGTGGTCACATAGCCGCAGTCTCTTCACTGGGTTGCTGCTTTTATCAAATACCTACTGTATACCCAGCCGCAGGGAAACGGTGTTGGTCCTTCACCTTGTGGAGGCACAGGCAGATTATTAGAGAAGACTCCAGTCATGAAACCATATTGTCTGAGTGGGCAGGAGAGCTGAGCACAGGAAAGATGGGTGGGATGGGGCTGGTGGGGAAGGCTCGTCCTTCAGGTGATATTTCCACTGAAAAGTAAGATGGAAGGTAACTTTAGTCCAATAGAAGTGCATCCTGGGCGAAGAATGTAAGAACAAAGGATCTAGGCAGAAGAGAGAAGAGGAGTCGGGAAGGTTATCAAGTAGCTGGAATGGCAAACAAAGGGGGAGCAGGGATGGTGCCTTGCATTGCCGTGGAGGAGGGGGTTATTAATTTGTATATAGTCTGGGGATTGAACCCAAAGGCTCATACATGCTAAGCAGCCGCTTTTCCACTGAGGCACATTGTCAGAATTCCTTTATTAATACACTTTTAAAAAGAGATTGACTTTTATTAAAATTTTAACCTTTTTTTTTATGCGTATGGGTATTTTAACCTGAATGTATGTCTGTGTACCACATGCATGCAGAGCCCAAGGAAGGCAGAGGTGTAGGTTTGTGCATGTGAGTGCAGTACCTGCAGAGCCCAGAAGGGGTGGCAGGTCCCCTGGAGTTACAATTGGTCAGGAGTCATCAGACTTGGGTGCTGAGAACTAAACTAGGTTCCTCTGCAAGAGCAGCAAGCAGTCTTAACTGCTGAGCTCTCCTGCAGCCCTATTGCTTTCTTTTTGGTAAAATTGTGAGTGTGTGTGTGTGTGTGTGTGTGTGTGTGTGTGTGTGTGTATCTGTGAGTGTGTATGAGGGTGCACATGTGTTATGTATATGTGTGCATGTGTGTGAGAGTATATGTGTGTGTGTGTCTGTGAGTATTGTGTGGGATGCACATGTGTTATGTACATGTGTGCATGTGTGTGAGAGTATGTGTGAGTGTGTGTGTGTCTGTGAGTGTATCTGTGTGTGTAAGTGTGTCTGTGTATGTGTCTGTGAGTGTGTGTGCATGTGTTTGTGCATGTGTTATGTATTGTGTACATGTGTGTGACAGAGTATGAATATGTGGGTATCTGTGAGAGTGTGTGAGAGTGTGTATTTGGGTGCACGTGTGTTACATGTGTGTGTGTGTGTGTGTGTGTGTGTGTGTGTGTTTATGCAGTGTGTATGAAATTGCACATATCTCTAGGAGAGCATGTGCACATGTGTACGCAGATGCTCAAGAACCCCAGAAGAGGGCATCAGATCTCTTGGTGCTGGAGTTACAGGTTTTGGTGAGCTACCCACCCGATGAGGGTGCTAGGATCTGAGTTCTGGTCCTTACAACTGAGCAGATGTTCTGTACTGGCTAGTTTTGTGTCAACTTGACACAGCTGGAGTTATTACAAAGAAAGGAGCTTCAGTTGAGGAAATGCCTCCATGAGATCCAACCGTAAGGCATTTTCTCAATTAGTGATCAAGGGGGAAAGGCCCCTTGTGGGTGGGACCATCTCTGGGCTGGTAGTCTTGGGTTCTATAAGAGAGCAGGCTGAGCAAACCAGGGGAAGCAAGCCAGTAAAGAGCATCCCTCCATGGCTTCTGCATCAGCTCCTGCTTCCTGCCCTGCTTGAGTTTCAGTCCTGACTTCCTTGGTGATGAACAGCAATGTGGAAGTGTAAGCCAAATAAACCCTTTCCTCCTCAACTTGCTTCTTGGTCATGATGTTTGTGCAGGAATAGAAACCCTGTCTAAGACATGCTCTTAACCTGCAGCCTCCGACTCAGCTTCCTAAGGCTGTCTTCTCTCGTTGGACTGTTGCCCTGCTGCTCTGGTGAAGGTGAGGGGCTCATGGCTTCAGGCTTATTTATTCCTTAGGTACCTAGTGTCTAGCAGTGTGCCGTGTCACCTGTCCCTCAGAAGCAATGCACTGTGTGGAAAGGCAGATGAGAGTGGGGGAGGTGGCTCAGTTGATAAAGGGCTTGCCAGAGAAGTTTAAGAACCTGAATTTTATTCCTAAAACACACACACACACACACACACACACACACACACAAAGGCAGGTGTGAGGGCTGAAGGGATAATTCAGCACACTTAAGAGCACTCCCAGCGCCATCTCCCCTCCTTCCTCCCCTCCTTCTTTCTCTTCTATTTGACAGGGTCTCTCTTTGTAGTCCTGGGTGTTGTCTCACTATAGACCAGGCTCGCCTCAGACTCACAGAGATTCTCCTGCCTCTGCCTCCAGAATGCTGGAACTAAAGGTGTGTGCCACCATGCCTAAACAGCTCGTTATTTTTGAAGAGAACCCAGGTTTGGTTCCCAGTACCCACATGGTGGATCACAACCACCTGGCTGACTTGGTAAGTTCCAGATTCAGCAGGAGACCCTGTGGCAAAAGACAAGGTGAGGCTAGGTGTAGAATTTCATACCTTTAATCCAAGCATTCAGTGGGCAGAGCCAGGTGCATCTGACTATAAGGCCAGCCTGGTCTACATAGTTTGTTCCAGGTCAGCCTGGTCTACAAGTGAATTTCAGGACAGTCAGGCTACATAGTGAGTCCCTGTCTCAAAACAGCAACAAGAGAAAGAAGAGGAGAGAACGAAAGGCAAGGCAGAGGGCACCTGGGATTGTCCTCTCCCCGCTATGCTCAAACAAACATAGGTGAGCACGGGCACATGTGTGTGTGCATGCACACACACACACACACACACACACACACACACACACACACACACACAAAATCAATCAGGGTGAAAGCACTATCCCAGCATGTGTGAGGCCCCGAGGGTGGGCATATCTCTAGCAGGAAACAAACTGCTTCCTGTGTCTGCAGAAAAGCAAGTGACATTCCGGGGAGGGCTCAGAGCTGCATGGCTGGTGTGTCCCAGGTCCAGCTGCAGCACAACAGGGCCTGGACCACCTGCGCTGGCACCTGGAGGCCAGCTACAGGGAACAGTGGGCTGAGAGTGGTCACAAGAGATGCCCGCGGATCAGCCAGACCTTCAGGAACCACTTGGGATCAGCACTCTGCAACTAGTTCCTGGAGGGGAGCCCACCACCAGAGCACAGCCCTGACCTAGATGGATGTGGGGTGCAGGATCTTCCCCAGTGTCCTTTCAGCTGTGGCTGCTGAGATGTCTGCAGACATCAGGCTTGGCAATGCCCCGCACTGACCCGTGTTTTCTGTGTGCCAGTTTTGCAAGGATAGCATGTGCCACCATACCATGCTCAGCCCAGACTTGCTCTTGACTTCTTCAGCTGCCTACTGCAGGTGAAGTGCAGGAAGTGATGGGTGGGCTAGGGTGGATCCGAGGCCTGTGAGCCCTGGCTGGAGTTGAGAGATGGGGCACCTGGGCTGTATCCACCAGCTTGCACTGCAGGTCCCTAAGAGGCAGGTGGACAGCCTCACCCAGCTGTCCTACTTGAGTCTTCAGCAGCCCCAGGTCAAAAGCAGCACATATCTGAAGGGGCTGAAAGAGCAGTAAACTAATATAAGGAACTGAACCGCTGGCCCTAGCTACAGGGCAAGCCTTTCCTGGAACAATCACAGAATAGCCTAACGCCCTCTGAATGTCTGTGGAATGTCTCAACGCCCCAGGAGGTTGCCTAAGGTAGCACATGACTTAATTGTTAGGTAGATTGCCTCCCTCCCCCCGCTTGTCTCCTACCTGGGTATCTTGCTGATGTTTAAACTAGCCAATCATGTGAAACCGCGCCAATTTCCCCAACCCCCCTACCCCATTGTTATAAAAGCTCCTGATTTTCGAGCCACGAGGTCGACCCCCCTGTCCCCTGCGTGGGATACGGGTCGTCCTGGAGCTCCGATTAAAAATCCTCATGCTTTTTGCATCAAGACAGGTCTCGTGATTCGTGGGGTGCACGAACAACCCGTGTTTGAAATAGGGGTATTTCTGGTT
>CACVCL010020517.1:0-82238 GCA_902729485.2 Mus minutoides | reverse complement strand
CATCTCTCCAACCCTGCCATCAAGATTTGTTATTGCATGTTTGTTCTGAGATGCCCACTAGAGATCTATATCAAGGTGCCAGTTGAACAGGCAGATCTGAAATTCTTGAGAAAAGCAAGGTCTGAAGATTTAAGGCCATGTGATTAAACAGCGTTTTGAACCATTAGAAGTTAGATGGGATACAATTTTCAGAGCAATGTATGAACTGAGAAGACATTTTAACATGCTTCTCAAGTGAAGTAGAGGATGCAGCAGGTACTAAAGTGGTAGCTAATGAGCAAGAAGAAAAGTGAGAGAGTACAAGTACAGGGAGGTGGAATCCATGAGAAGCAAATATTCCAAGGAGGCAAGAGACCAGAAGGATGTAATGCAGACCTTAGATCCATGCTAATTTAGGCAATCTTTGTAAGGGCTTTAATGATAAGAGATAAGAAAGTGGAGAAAAAGGAGAAGGAGAAGCAGGAAGGTAGGGAAGGAAGAGCATATTTCTGTATCATACTGCTTCATGTGAGGAGTCTCATCAGGAAAAAGGAAGAAAAAATAATTTTTCATGAAGTTCTCTTGCTAAACCATCTATCAGGCTGACTGTGATCCTCTGTCTGCCTTGGCCTTTTCCTACTGAGATTTTGTAGTCCAGATAATACTTTCCAGGGCTGTTTCATGTCTTGCCTGACTTCCAGCTCTTGGCCAGCCCAAGTTCTTACTACAGACTCCATAACCAGTCAAGATCAGTGCTTTGATACATTTTGGGGTGTACAAAGCAGGATCAGGGTGGGTTCTTCCCCAAAGCATGAGTAGCTTTTGTTTGTGGTGTCTAAAGCTAAAGAGAGCACCTGTCTTTGACACATATTACCAAATATCAGTGGGCCACTGTATTATCTTAGATGTAGAATTCTCTAATAGGTTAACTGACTAGATGGCTTCATTATCTTTCAGCTTGCCTGAATTAGAGACAGGCTTTTTCTAGACTCCGGATTATTGACCTCTGATTTAAGCATGTTTCCTTTAAAAATCTTGGAGTAATTGTTTATTTTTCTTCTATCTTTTTGCCCTGTGAATCTTTTTTTTTTTAAAGCCTTTGGAGGGAGCTTTGCAACCCAAGAATAGTTTCCTCTTGGAGCCATTCTTTGAATTATAAACATCAGTGAAGGTGACATCCATCTCTTCAACTCCCTGGGAGGTCAGAAGCCTGACTTACCCATGGTTTCTTGTTCCAAGTTACAAAATTACCCAACTCATGAAGACAGGAGAAATTTCACATTTTCTTTAAATACAAATAGTTGACAAACAGATCTAGCCTACAAGCCTCCCCATCATAACTTCTAAAAGACTGAAACATGTGTTTATGAATTTTAAAGCATAATGGAAAGCAAAATTAAATCCAGTCAAAAATATATTTCTCTTGCTTTCCTTGGGATGGAGTTGAACCTTGACTGAGTCCATCCTTTTATCTCCTGTTGCAATGGCCTGCTGTAGAATCCCCCTAGCCTGGAGAATCTTTGCCAAGTTCAATCTTTGCTTTGATAAGATGGATGGATAAGGGCCGAATTTCTGGTCAGACTATCTGTAATCAAATCTCTTCCTGCCTTTCACTTGGCATGTGATCTTAGGTAAGTTAATCTTTAGCTTTAGTTTCTTTCTGTATAAGTGAAACAGGAAGCAGCAATTGCTTCTACTCTGTAGAGTTCTAAGATAAGGTAAAGTGTGTGTTGCTCTTAGCCTTGAGATTTCAAGGATCTCCTAGCTAGCACTCATGCTGTTGCTTTGGGCCATGCTTGCAGAAAATGGGGCATAAGGATATATTCCACTATAATTACTATAATTTAGGATGTATATATACGGAATCTTATATGCTTATTATAAACTTTTAAAGTCTGGGCGATGTCAATTTTGGTCATCTACAGATTTGGGTGTACTTCATGACTGGAATTTCAACTTTCTGCCTTGTGCCCAATCTCTCCCACCCCCTTTCATTGACTTTCTCTTTACTCTCTCAATCACTTGGCATTCAGATGGTGCTAAAGCTATCCATTTGTGAATTTGGAAAGGAAATGCTTGAGAAGCAGCTGACCAAACAAGCCCCGTTATTGAGTTGGTGGAAATTGGGTTGTTTTATGGCCTTGCCCTCCAAGCTTAGCTCAGGGAGCTTTCCCAGTTCTTCAGTCTTCATTGACTTATAAATCATTTAATGAATCTTAGTTTTTCTGTGAACTTGCACTGCCATCTAGGTGAGAGAGGCAGTAGATTAATATTGTTAGTGGATGAGGGGCATCCCCAAAATTTGTTCTGTAGATGGTTCTCCTACAGTATATTCAGTTGGGCTCTTCACATAGCTCAAAAGAACTTGAGGCCTAAGAAGGATTGCTCAGCTCCTTTGAGCTACATCCTTCACCAAGATGCCACTGTTTAGCTTCTGAGGAAGTCTGAGCTACATGTCTTGAGTCTGGACATTGGGAGTTAACTCAGCCTTCCTCTTTAGGAGCCGCTGAGCAGCCAATGTCTACCTGAAGCTTGGGAAGCAGATTTCAGATCTCTGACTTCCTCTTAAAACTTCTGCTAAGAGTCACCCACTGTGGCTCATGCACCTTGCTGGCTGAAGGATGACCTGTATCCTAACCTGCATCCTAAGAAGTATCCTCAGCTCCCTTCTATGGCATATACTCGTCAACAGGGCCAATAGCTGGACTTCCATACTGGAGCCCAGCATATACCTTCTTCCTCCTCAGCTGTCATTGGGGTCCTAGCTGTGTGGGCTTCAGGATCTCTGGTACTTCTCTGTTCCAGAGAACTTGGGCTAATCTAGCTTAGATAATAGTGTGGGTATGTTTTCTCTAGCCCATGAGTTTGGTGCAGGGTTGCGGTCTGAACACCAGGCCTGGTTGAGACTCTAGTTCCCCTATGGTATAAATATATCTGCCAGGCCAAGCTGAGATGTTATGTGCCAGCTCCTTATTTTGTGTTGAAAAATGGGTAAAAGTTTCTTGCATTATTCAGAAGAAATACCAGCAACTGCCTGTTTCTTCTTGCATCACTTTTAATTTATTTTTTCCCCTCCCACTTTTCTGCTAGACTAGAATTATGGCTGAATTCTTATCTCATCCAAGTGACCTGCGTTAGCTCTTTGGGGATGTCAGGATCCAATTATATTTAGCTTCACAAGTGAGAACATGTCTTTCCTGATTTTTCAATTACTTTGAAAAAGGAGATATGAATCTGGCCTTGCTAGTATGGGGAGTGGTGGAGACTAGACCTCTGTGGCATCCTCTCTGTGTGTAAAGCTAAGAACTCCCTTCTGACTCTTTCAGACTTAAGTGGTGTCAAAGTTCCTTTTCCTTAGAACCCCGTGGGAGTTCATGGGTGATGCTGCCCCATGTCTTAGCTGTATACAGTGGCACTGGGGTAAATTTTTCTGGTGGACTTTTATTTGCTTTGTTAGCTTACTGGGGGGAGGGGTGGAATCCCTAGGCCCTGGCTTGCTGCTCTGTGGCTACTGTGGTAGGTGTATGTGAAGTGCTTGAGGGACTAACTGCTTGAGAGTGTTCTGCTAGGGCAGATACAGAGAGATAATCACATTCCAAGTTGGTGTTTTGAGAAAGAAGAGACTTCCAACTCCTCTAGTTGGAAGAGTTTCCTTTAAGTACACAAGAGAAGAGGAAAATAAAGGGGATAAAGAACAAAGGGCATGAAGAAAAGTATCTTAAATTAAAGTTGTATTGTCTGTATTCCATGTATCCTGCCAGAAATTTATATTCAATAATCTCCTTGCATACCAAGTTATATTCAATAACCTCACTGAATGCAGAAGTTTTATTCCCATGAAATACACAGCTATTAAATGAATTACCATTGGTCTCCAAAGTTGGCAGAGGTAGGATTCAAAGCCCATGTTGGTAACCACATAACACTATGGGGAATGCTGACCACTTAGCCAACCCTGCTAAGCATGTGTTCATAAGTATCTAAAGTTGGAAGACTCTTGGGGGTAAGTTATCTAACTCTTTTCTAGACATATAAGAAAAGATAGGGATGTAGTGGTAGTTGTTTTGAAAAAGGAAGTTTTTATTAGAGTTAAACTGAGACAAATGCTCAACTTGCTGACTGTAGAGTTGTTAAACTTGTCCTTCTTTTGGGGACAATGCTCCTCTCTGCTGACGCTGGGCTATTACTACTATATTTATTATAGAAAAATAGTATATATTTCCATCTACTATAGAAAAATATTCCCTGGGTTGCCTCAACTAGCTCATGCCTGGGAGATATGCTTTGTGCCCACTTCTAAGATAACAGGAAATTAAAAACTGGAACTGGGGACTTAGCTTTTGTTATCAAGTGACAATAAGTTGCTAACCCATCACATTAGTTCACTTTCTGAAAACTTCCCTTTGTAAGGTCACCAATGGTTTCATTATTGTTAGATCAAAAGATTCTAGCTTTAAAAAAATTAATGGTCATTGATATTATTTGATACTGTCTTTTTCATAACACTTCTCTGGAGACATTACCCTCTCCTCATTTTCCTTAGCTCTTTGTATTCTTCTTTATTCTAGCAAGATACTTATTCTCCTGCCCCTTGCATTTCATTACTGTGAAGAGTTCAGACTTTACCTCCATTTTTTCTCTTCTAATGAATTATTTTTAGGTCATCTTAAAATGAAGTAGTATGTCTTCATAGTAAATATTCCCATTGCTTTTCATTTTTCAACCTTACCAGGTTTCCAGTACTCTTCTAGGCAACTCTAATGAGTGGGAAGACAGAAAGAAAACTAGAGTTGGACTTCCCCATCCAGGAGAAAGGTTAGGAAGATGAGTCAAGTTGAGTCCCATTATAATGTAACCCAAGCAGACCATGTCTTGCATTCTGGGAATGGGTAGAATTTATGAAGAAACTCAGATCAGGTCACCAAAGCATGATATATTTATGAGGTAAGATAGATTCACTACGTTCAGTAGGAATCATTGGACAATTTAGTTAGTATAAAGGAAAATGTGTGATTTGTCACCCACCACTCAAGGGAAAAATGGAAGGTGTTGGGTTCCCAGTGGGTTTGGTTGGCTTAAGGATTGGAGTATATTCCCTGTAGATAGTGATAGGTTTATTGAACTCTATCACACACTTGGACTCTGCTCACCTCCACTTTTTCCTTTCTCTTTCATGCTTCATCCCACTATTCCTATTCATTTCCCCAGAGAGACTCATTTTTTTTTTTACTTTCATGTCAGATCTATAAAAATGACTTTTACAAAATATAGGATCTATAAACGAGAGAAAAGATGATATTTATCTTTCAGTGTCTGGTGTACTTTGTTTAATATGACTATCTTCATTGCATCCATTTCTTGTAACTGACATAATTTTGTTCTTTCTTATGGCTGAATAAATCTCTACTATGTATATATGCCACAATTCCCTCCATCTGTTGATATACGCTGCTGCTTCTGTAACTTTTCTATCATGAATAGTGTGACAATAAACATAGGTATATTGACTCAGAGTCCTCCAGGTGTATATGAAGGACTGACACAGCTGGTGAGTATTTTTAAACCTACCACTCCTTTCATTGCCCCTGACTCATGTGATTTATTCACAAAGCAGTATCACTTTCAAAGCTCACTTTTAAATCATATTTGTCCTGTGGTCTTCCTGAAACATACCAAAGGAGTGTATAGCTAATTTTGTCTTTTAAAAATAGCTTTCTAATATTTTCCATATACCTGAACAGAACTATGAAAGACATTGTAGGTATTTTGGCCCTTCTAACCTTTGGCAAGCCTCTACTATCAGGAGATAAGTATGACAAATTGACTATCAACCTGGTCACACCAATGTTTTCTTGCTGGGAGGTTACCACTTGTGAAAGAATTGATCAATGAACTCACAGAAACCCAGAAAGGGAATCTAAGATGGTTCATATCCAACAAGTCTTTCAGTTTCTTTTTATACAACTAAGGGGATGTTGCTAATTTTCTAAAGTATAAATAGTATTAGAAGAAAATATAAAAAATGCAACTAGCCATGTGAATAATTATCTTGAAATAATTTTAAGTTAAGCTGGAGAGTGTTAAAAGTAGAAATTTTGGTTTAGGGGCTATTATAAAAGGGTGGGTGAATAAAGAGTCAGAAGCAGTGGATGACTCCAGTGGAGCAGTATTCTGCAGAAACAACAGCTTACTTGTACACATGAACTCCCAGTGACTGAAACTGTATACACAATATCTTCATAAGATAAGGCCAGACAAGAATTTCAGCATGGATGAAGGAGGGGTGCTGAAGTCCTTCTCCTTTCTGAGAGGCTATTAAAAATTGTTGGCTGCTGTGAGGAGAGTCAGTTTTCTTTAGGGATGCAGCACCGAGATGCTACCTGGCTCTAGAAGATGGCACTATATCCTTACAGATACTGGCAGCACTAAGTGGATTCACGGGTATAAAAGAGAACATACAGATTTGGGAAGGAAGAGTAGATGAAGGATGTAAAAGAAACTAGAGAAGAAGAAATAGAGGTGGATTTGATCAAAATACATTATATTCATGTATGAAATTCTCATTTTTTTCTAAAGCAAAAGTACTGTGAAATAGATTAGCCTGTGTGGCTGGATCCAGTTTTTTCATAGGTGGGTTTTTTTTTCCTGTGTTAATCATCAACCTCTTTTTGATGTAGAGGGATACTATACCAGGTGAAATCTTCATTCTTTTCTGTCTAGATCACTGTGCAAAGAAAAATATGAATTCCTATTTATCTTTTATAGCAAATTTGAATGTGGCTTATTTTCTCTTTCTCTCCTTACTTTCCTTTCCCTTTCTCTATCATTTCAAGTACACTTGAGCTTATAGAGCCTTTCAACTTTTCCTTCCTTCCTTCCTTCCTTCCTTCCTTCCTTCCTTCCTTCCTTCCTTCCTTCCTTCCTCCTCTTCCATTTATAAGTTCTGTAAATGATAAATGATTTTATACAGTTTTGAAATTATAAGCCCAAAGTTTCTGAAACCAGAGAAGCCCTGAGAGATGTCTTGCCTACATTCTGATTTTATAGTTGAGGAGTCTGTGGTGCAGAGAATGGGGCATGTACCAGATCAGGGCATCTCAAGTTTCTTCCTTATTTCTTTATGTCTGTCTTAGAGAAGAAATGGGGCCTAGACTGTTACTGTGAGAAGGGCCTCTATTTCTCTACAGGATGTTTGTTTATTCCATGTGAAGTTTCCTAAAACCAACAGAGAGTTACGTCATGATTGTCTTTTGATTCACTTACCAACAAACAGCTGACTGTAGAGTTCCAGGCGGGTATGACCTTCAGTCGGGGCTTTTCGGATTTGCTGGGGCAGGCGATCCACCTGGAGACTGGCCTGCTTGACATTCCTCTCTGCAGTGACCCGATGCCACTGGTCATCATTGAGAGGAGAAGGTGACCTCACCACGATCTCCACTGGCCCGTTTCCAACATCAAATGAAAAGGACACTTCTGTGGCAGCTGTAGAAGCACAAAGCATGAAAGATACATGAGTATTTCTCCCAGTGACCAAATAACAGTGGATTGTAGAAGGAAGTCACAAAGCTCAATGGCCAAGCCAATGGGGGAAAGATAAACATGAATTCATTATTGTCAGTAACCAAGAAGAAGAAGAAAAAGTACATTTCTCTTCTGGGGTGGAGTGTCTATGTGCATGCATTCATTTAATTTCTTCATTTAATTACTAGAAAACTTCTGAGAAGTTACCACCATCAACTCCAGATAAGAAAACTGAAGCCCAGGAAAGTTGGCACTAAGATATTCTTGTTGGTAAAGGTGCAATAGTGGCACTCATATCTTTGTGGTAACTAACAGCTTCCTCATTGAATTTGAGTCCTGCTTAACAGGGGAGAAATCATATCTAGTAGTGGAAACTTAGTAAACTACCCAGGGGTAGTGAAGTCATAGATATTACAGGAGAATCCACAACTGCTACTTTACTACACCAGCATAAACCTTAACTCCATCTAAATACCTATCCTTATACCTATAGATACCTTATACCTATAGATACATATAGTTCTCAACCCTCATCAAAGAAGCTTTGATTTGCAGCACATGGAGACATCACAGAAAACCACATAGGGTCAAAATATAAAGAATAATTAGTGGCAAGATGTCCAGCCCCGGTACAGGGGAATGCCAAGGCCAGGAAGCAGGAGTGGGTGGGTTGGGGAGCAGGGCAGGGGAAGGGTATTTGGGGATAGCATTTGAAATGTAAATGAAGAAAATATCTAATAAAAATCACTGAAAAAAAAAGATGTCCAGCCCCAGTTGATACATCTAAAACACACCCCACCTGAGGCTCAGAGAACAGTGAAGAAAAGGGAGCAGAAAGACTTTAAGAGTCAGAGTACTCAAAGGTCAGCAGTAAAATTGTGCCTATTAGAAATGGCAGGCTGGTACAACCACTCTGGAAATCAGTCTGGCAGTTCCTTAGAAAATTGGACCCGAGGACCCAGGCTATACCACTCCTGGGCATATATCCAAAAGATGCTCCAACATATGACAAGGATACATGCTCCACTATGTTTATAGCTTTATTATTATAGCTAGAAGCTGTAAAGAACCCAGATGTCTTACAACAGAGGAATGGATAGAGAAAATCTGGGACTTTTCCACAACAGAGTACTACTCAGCTATTAAAAACAATGAATTCATAAAATTCTTAAGCAAATGGATGGAGCCAGAAAATATCCTTAGTGAGATGACACAATCACAAAAGAACACACATGGTATGCACTCAGTGATAATTGGATATTAACCCAAAATCTCAGAATACCCAAGATACAATTCACAGACCACATGAAGCTCAAGAAGAAGGAAGACCAAAGTGTTGGTGCTTCAGTCCTTCTTAGAAAGGGGAACAAAATACTTATGGGAGCAAATATGGAGAAAACATGTGAGCAGGGACTGAAGGAAAGGCCATCCAGTGACTGCCCCATCTGGGTATACATCCCATATACAGTCACCAAACTCTGACACTATTGTGATGCCAAGAAGTGCTTGCTGAAAGGAACCTGATATAGCTGTCTCCTGAGAGGCTCTGCTAGAGCCTTACAAATACAGAGGTGGATTCTCTCAGCCTCTGAACATGGGATCCCCAATGGAGGAGTTAGAGAAAGGATTGAAGGAGCTGAAGGGATTTGTGACCCCATAGGAAGAACAACAGTATCAACCAACCAGACCCCTCAGAGCTCCCAGTTCTGGAGCCACCAACCAAGGAGTACACATGGAGGGACCCATGGCTCCAGCTGCATATGTAGCAGAGGAAGGCATTATCTGGCATCAATGGGAGGAGAGGCTCTTGGTCCTGTGAAGGCTCAATGTCCCAGTGTAGGGGAATTCGAGGGCCAGGAGGCAGGAGTGGGTGGCTGGATAGGGGAATACCCTCATAGAAGCAGGGGGGGTGGGGATAGGATGGGGAGTTTCTGGTGTGTGTGTGTGTGTGTGTGTGTGTGTGTGTGTGTGTGTGAACCAGGAGAGGAGATAACATTTGAAATGTAAATAAGGAAAACATCCAATAAAAAACCAAACCAAAACAAAACAATAACACCAACATTTCATGGGGCCCCACTTCTAGACAAGGAGCTGCAGTCAGAGAAGGCATGCCAAGAGTAGTAGAGATAGCTCTCCTCAGGGATGAGCCCTCTAATTGGTTATTCAATACCAAGTCATCAGCCCTGATGTCATGTATGTAGAAGCAACACAAACTGGACTCATCAGGTGGCATGTACGTGTGTACGTACACATAACCAACCCCCTCAAAACACAATAGTAATCATAGAAAGAGGCTATGAATTTAAGAGGGATTTTGGAGTGTGTAGGTGTGTGTGTGTGTGTGTGTGATATAGGAGGAGTTGGAGGAGAAGACATGGGAAGAGTAGAAGGGAAGAAAGGGAAGGAAGAAATGATGTAATCATATTCTATATGGGTACTTTAGATACTCCAGTGCCTAGACTAGACACTGGTGTTACCAAAAACTCTCCAGAAAATGTTACTGTGGAGCTAGAATTGAGAACTACTGCCTTAAGAGAACTTCTAAAATTATTTTATTCATCTTCATCATCTTTATTGAACATTAGGGTCTGTGAGTTATTCAGGAAATGGTGATGGCCAGCATCTTTTATTTGGACCACTACCGGATGTCACAAAGGCTGCATAGCCCCACCCCAACTCCACTTCCCCCAACAGAATAAATTGCTACACCATGCTGCAAACTTTGGCTAGTTCACATCTGGGATGCTAGATCTTGCTTACAATCTCCCTCCCAGCACTGACCACAAATCATTCTTGTTTTCTAGATCTCCTCTGTCAACCCTGTTTTGTAACAAATCACCTTTCGACAATAGGAGAATAGGTTTAATGGTTGCTTTGTCAAATTTAGTTATAAGCAGCTTTTTAATTTCACATTTTAAGCTTTATATGAGGTCCCTCAGTGGCCACCCAATGCTTTATAAACACGTTTTGAATGTATATTTTTCTCTGGACTGGCAGGAAAGGCAGCTTTCTGCTGAAGCAGCATACATGTCTCTCACTCCCTTAGGCTTGGAGAGAATTCTTTTTAGCATTAAAGATGTGGTCCACCAGTGATTTTTCTGGCTTTGCGTATAGAGATATCCACCCCTCTATCCATCAAAAAGTCTTCTGCCTAATCTTTAAGCCATTTAATTAAATATCTGTCATTTTTTCCAGGGCTAATGGAAAATTCAGTTTCTTTGGGACAGTGTCACAAGCAATCAAACTTCTAATTTAAAAACCACAGTAGGCCAGATTCTCTCAGGGGCTCCCCTGTTCTCTGCCTCTGTGTCGGGGGTCCCTGGAAGGCTGTGGTAACTTATTGAGCTACAGGGATATTAGTTATAGAGCTCAATTTAATCAACCTAATTGTACCAAGGAATTTTGATCCTTCATGTCATTAGAAAAAGAACCTTCATTTTAACACCTGCAGTGAGAGTGATTCCACAGTCCAGTAAATCGTCTCCTCCAAATTAGAAGCCCCTGCCTCCAGGATCATCGTGACAGGACTTAACTTGTATGCTAGTGACTTCCATCTTTGTTGCCATGGTAGTAGAATGGGAATGCAGGTAGTCTATCACATGACCGCAGAATCACTGATCCTTCCTGGTAGGTAAGATACAGTGGATGGGGGGCGGGGGCGGGGAGAAGTCAAGGCTTCACATGTTATCTGTTCTGTTGTGGTGCATGTGAGCAGATACATTCCTAAATGTAAGTTGTCAGAACAGCAGGAAAATGAGGGCTCCTGGGCTAAGTAGGAAAGATTGTTTCGCTTTAAAGGAATCAACTGCCATCAGGGAAATAGGATTTAGTGATAAATTGAGTTTAACCCTCAGGTTCGACTGAAGGGATAAATGCTGGTTGGATTTTCTCGGCTATTGCCCTTCTGCAATGACAAATTCTTATCTGGCTCTTAAACTGTCACCATTTGGAGAAATTCCGAACACCAGCAGTATCCTGTATTTTATACCTTCTGTCACAATAGGTTCCTGTCTATTCCCTTGATTCCATTCTCTTTTGTTTGAATGGTTTATTCTTTGAGAATTTCATACCTGCACACAATGTATTTTGATTGTACCACCTCAACAACTTCTCATCTTAAAAAAAAAATAGTTGGAATATGGTCAACATACCAGGAAAACCAACTCTTTCTCCCATAGCAGCCATCAACTCTCAGCTATGGGACCTATATAGAGACTTATATAGTTAGGGTTACTCCATTAACCATGGTAAGATGTTGAGTGGTTTGATCTTGTACAGGTTTTATATAGGAAACTACAGCAGGTATGAGCATATGAGAGTGGTGGTCCTGTCAAG
The DNA here is from genome assembly GCA_902729485.2 of Mus minutoides. NCBI lineage: Eukaryota > Metazoa > Chordata > Mammalia > Rodentia > Muridae > Mus > Mus minutoides. The sequence continues at coordinate 70,403 of CACVCL010020517.1, read as the reverse complement.
ACCAGGGGAAACTTTCTCTCCCAGTCCTCTCCAACCTCCGGCTCTTATGGCCTTTCCATTCCCTCTTGTGTGATGTGCTCTAAGTCTTGAGTGGAGGGGCTGTGACACAGATGTGCCATTGATGGTTGAGCATACCACAGTCACTTTTGCTCTGTACTTGACCAATTGTGAGTCTCTGAATTAACTGCCAGCCACTGCACAAAGGAGCGTCTCTGAAGAGCTCTGAGATCTGCACTCATCCATGACCCTGTGCTCTTAACAGCAATCCTTCAAACTAGAGGAAGGGAGGATGTTTTCCAGGACCTGGCTATTGCTCCTCATTCTTATGAGGGTGCAGGAAGAGGGGCTCAGGGCCCCAGAGCCTTTACAAATCGTGCCTGTTCCAGGACCTTTCGCTTCCAGCTTTGCTGCAGAAGGTGCAAGGGAAGGGAAGGGTCCCTTCCTCTCAGTCACTCAATGTCAGCTGCCCTGACATTGCTAAGGGACTCCTTTGAGAAATCCCTTCTTCTAGGCAGACAGCCAGTGTGTTTTAAAAGCTTCTAACATTCAGTTTGTGGCTGATTGCCCTTGGCCTTCTGGGTGAGAGCAAGTGACATTTCAAGAAAGATAATTACAGAGAGAGTCAGTGAGCGAATAAAGAGAAGGCAGCCTAGAAGACACCAGAGCCAGTGACACTGTTCAGTTAATGTGTGTCTTCACTTGGAGGCTGAAGTGCTGCCCTGTCTGTCTCTGTCTGTAGGGAAGGGGTTTCTTATATAATGAAGATACTTCTAGAAACAAACATTTAAGAACTGGGTTATGTATAGCATGTCTCACTGGAAAGAACACAGTATCAAACATGAATAAGTGCCTTTCCAGGAGTATTGAAGATTGTTTTTGTTCTTGTTATTCCTTTTCTTGGAGCTAAATAAGTTACTTGGCCACTGTTTCATGAAGTCTGGGTCAGAGAGAAAGCACTTGTAGTAATACTACAGCAGGCAGCAGTAGCTTCAGGTTTATAGTGGCTTCTCTTGCCCTTACCCCAAAGTCCCATGGATCAGCTGGACAGGTGCCGCCCATGAAGCAGTCTGCAGAGTGGAGGGACCCTGCGCTTAGAAAACTGTGATCGTTCAAAGGCGCTGTTAGTAAACCCGCTTCATATTTGGATTTGGAGAGGCACTGTTCACTATTATCTTGGTTGAAACAAATCTAGCCTCTGCCTTGGGGGAAGACATCATCTCTGTCTGCTAAGGATGTTAGCCACCCTCATAACCTTAAAGAGATAACGACACTGGCATGCCTCCTGCTCAGGAGAAAGAAATGGATCAACGGCGGAGAGCTTTCTTTTGCCAATTAGTTACTCCTGTTTATTTGTTTGTTGTATTTGTTTTTTGTTGTTGTTTTGTTTTGCAAGAATGAAAGTGCTTTTAGTTTCAGCCTTCAGGGGAATGAGAGGAGCCCCGTCCCAGACACCGAGGCTGGGTCTGCATCTAACTAGGCAAGTATGGCTTCTTCTTGCTCCTGCCAAGAGCCTATTTAGGATGGGACATATCCTTCTCTTCCAGCCAATGAAACAAGATGGGAGTCTTTGGGGAGAGGTTTCTTAGCTCATGCCAGTCATAGGAAAAACGTAATCCTGTTTCTGCTCTTGATGGAGGTGGAAGTTTGTGAGTACTAAGATTGTTAAAACCATTTCGCAAACATCAGGCACATTGAGGAGAGACAGAATGACATGATTTCTCCCAGTCCTTGTTGACATTACCAAACTCTTATATTATTCCCAGAGTTAAGTACCTCAGGATTTTCTTCTTCTGTTTTCTAAGTTAGTAAATCTTTTTAAAGCAACTTTTTACAGATTAACAATATTATGTGCATGTGAGTACAGATGCCCACAGAGTGTTAAGGTGAGAAATCCTCTGTTGTTGGAGTTACAGGTGTTTGTGAGCTGATATATTTAGTTTCTTTAGAGTCTTTGTATCCAGAACACGGCTGCAACCAGTGATCCAGGAAACCCACGTCTGTCAAATTCCAACATTCTGTAACAATCTATAAGAGATTCTAAGAAAGAAATGAAACAGCTAGTTGTCACCATAGTTTTAGATACTGAATAATCACATGGAAAAAGGAGAAGCACTGAAAGAAATGGCAGGTGGCATACTGGCAAAGCAATAGCCTAAGTGGCAGGAAGCACTTCTACACATCTTACAACAGTGAGCAGAACAAAGCCCCGGGTAGCTCTTGCTGTAGCTCTCTCCCTCCATTGAAGTCTAATTCCAGCAGGTGGCGCTGTTGTGTACTCATTCTAACTCCACAAGCAAAAAAGACTGCAGGCTTACAGTGCTGAGATAGATGGATCTTCTTTCCACAGGGGAGCCCCTTGGGCTGAGTTCTGCCGGTATGTGAGGCAACATTTAGACAACAGATGTGACGAATTAGTTGGGGATAGCAGAGAAAAGACTGGGAAAGGTTCACATAACACGAAGAACTGTTCAGCTACCATTGTGATCTCACCTCAGTTCTAAGATGAACTCCAAAGAGTGCCCCTGTAACTGAACTTCACTTGATTCATACAAAGAAACTGATTATTGGCGCAATAGACAATTTAGCCTCATGAAAAACTTGAGAAAGTCACAAGGAAGGATTGGGGTGTGTGTGAAAATCAGATCATTGTGGGCTTCAGAGAGAAGAGAAGAGACTAACTGGTCTCACCTAAGGTCAGCTGCTCCACCTATGTGAGCAATCCCTCCTGGTTAAGGGTGCCACCCTAGCCATTATCCCCTCTCCCTACTGCAGCCATCCACAGGAGGATGCTCACAACTCTTTCTTCACCGTCTCATCACCACAAAGCCCCCAACCCATCCTTATTTACCCGCCAGTCTCATTTCTCCCTTTTCTTGCAAAATGCCTTGAAAGAACTTCTCTCAGAGTATCTGCTCTCAATTTTTCCAAATTTCATCATGCAAGGCTTCCTCTGTGACCAGGTAAAGCCTCTCTAACTTTAGGCACTATTGTTTGCTCTTTCTGTTTTAGAGGTAGAGCTTTTTTTCCTTCTCAACCCACAAGTCACCATATTTAAAATTCCATTTTAAAACATTCTATGTTAAATAGCAAACACCTCTGAACACCCCTTCCCTCCTCATCTTGATTTTAAAGATGAAAATGTGTGTAACTATCTGACAACACAGGCATGTGTCCATTTTTTACTTCCCTACAGCAAAGGATTTCTAATTGTGGTCGTTTTTCTCTCCTCAGAGCAATGCTTGCCATAGAGCACACAATGTTTTCTGAAAAAAACGAGTGAATGAACAGGAAGAGGCAGTTCCAGTAATGGTACCCCAAAGAGGGAAAACTAGGCATTTTCAACCTCAATGAACACTTAGAATGATACCTAGTATTCCCCAAACATATTATCTAAGAGCACAAAGTAATTCCCTCATCCTAAAACACCATAGAGTAGCTACATCTGTTTGAAACAACTGTCCTTCAGTGTTGTCCCCAAATGCAGACATGGGTGAATACCTATGTCTGTATTTGGTTATTTCAACTGATTCCGAGGTACAGTCCTGGAATCCTGCTTTAGAAAACACTAGGATCTCACATTTTTCTTCTGGCTGCTCTACTAGTATGTAGGAACCTTCTGAATGACCAGAAAGATTTAAACAACTGTGTAGCCAAGAGTTTACTTTTTCCCTTCATCGTCTAGAATACAAAAATGGTTATCAAAGCTGAGAAGGGGGAGGATTCAGGAAATAGATGGAGGGTAAAAAAATTTCTTGAAATAGGAGAAAGACCTTTTAATGTTCTATAGTATAGTAAGAAAGCTATTATCAACAATTAATTTAATATTATAAAACAGCTAAAAGAAAGGACATTGAATGTTGTCTCCAGCCTCCACACGGACACATGTATAAGGTTGTAGAGATGATGTGAATTGCTTCTATCTAGCCATTATACATTACATAAATGTATTGAAATGTCACACTCTGTGCCATATGTAGGCATCATTGGTATGTATTAAAAATATAGTTTTAAAAAACCTCATGAATTTTTATATGTAATCTTTCTCTGAAAGAAGTCTGGGCTTTGCCCTTGGCTTTAGGGAGATGATATCTAGATCCTCCCTTGGATCTAGATATCATCTAGATCCAACTAGCTGGTAAGAGTTTCTTTGTTTGCTTGGAATCCTTGAGTTACTGCAGATATGTCAACATTATGACTTACTATGGAGCCCAATTATTCTAAATAATATCTAACTTTTTCTGCTATGTCAGAAATTCTATGTGCTAACATCACATTAAGGGCCAGGGCACTATTTGTGCCCTTGAAGGAGAACAGTTTCCTCCTAAAAGAATGGAATCTACCTCTGGGTAGAAGCGTGATGCTGTACTGTTTCTCCCCTTAAGAGTTGTTTCTCTTGGGTTGGTCATTCATCTGGCCAAGGGACCACTCATCAGGAAGGCTGATTCACCATAAGCCATGTCAAGAAGCTGTCAGAAATGATTATTCTGTTAATGGGTTTGCCTTTGTAAAATTCTCACCTCTAGTTGTAGTCACTTACAGAGCCAAAGCCATTATCCCTGCATAAAAGAGCCAAGAAAGACTGAACTCTGAGGCTCAGGGAAGTTCCCTAGGTTTTCAATACCCTATATATCTTGTCACACACAAAAGTATAGGAAAGAACTATGTTCCTTATTCCACAGGGAGAGGGTGACTTGAAATTCAGTCTCTGGGGCTGTTCCCTGGACTTTGTACACTGTGTTCCTCCACTTGTCTATGTCTCGTCTGTATCCTTTCCTTCTAACAGCAGCCGTGAGCGCAGACGCCTTTGATAAGTTCCACAAGTATTCCATTAAATCTGGGGTAGTTGTGTGAATCCATGCTTGCAATTGATGTGTGTAACTTTACGGAAACAATTGTCTTTGTAATTTGTTAGTTCTAACTGCATAACTCCCAAATTCTCAGCACTTCAATTCAGAAACACACAATAGATGGGCCCGACAACATTGAAAACTAAAGACTTTAGAGAATGTGCTTCAACCTCCAGTGTCACTCTGGCTGTCTAGATAAGGACATCGAGGCGGCCGTGAGCCATTAGAATGCAGTAATAATGAAATATTGAGATTTTTGTTTTCCTAATTCCATTGCATTGGTTTTGGACCAATATATTTTCTTTTAGTTTTGTCAGTTTGTGATTGTGGAGAGGTTTAAAGCCATCCATACATATTCACACCAGAAAAAAACAAAAAGGTGTTAAACACATCTGAAATTGAACAAGAGCCAGGAAAATTTATTTGAAGAATTTTTTGTTGTTGTTTCGGAAATTCTTCAAGGAAATAATCCAAGCTTATGAATTTATGAATCAATGTTATAAACTTGCTTTAAAATCTTCCATATCCTGATAACCTCTTGAGTATGAGAAATATTTCTCTTCATGTACCTTAGCCTTTAAGCTTTTTATTGTAGCTGAAAACCTGACTTCACAAACAAAGGCATCTGGAGAGGAAAGGGAGTGTGAATGAGATGCCATTGGACAGGCAGAAGCAGAGTGCTGCCTTTAAAATGCAAAGCCTTTCTAATTTTAGTTTCCTCTATGCATTTAGCCACCTCTGAGAATAGCTTTTTGAATATTAATGGACCTATGTGATTCAAAGATAAAAATCAATCGAAAATGATACATGACTTGAAACACTACCACATGGCTGGTGTAGGATAGGCAGTGAGTTTCTGATAGTCCCTGGATGGAGTGGGCAGAGGCATCAGCACTGGTCAGAGAGGGTCCAGATGTGGAAGAATGATGGAAAGCCCAGGTGGTGACTCCAGGGTTACAGTGATTGTGATGGAGGGGGATGCAGCTTCTACAGAAAGACCGTAAACTAGATGCCTAAAGATTCCCCAGGTACAGAAAACTGTGAATGGAGAGTTGGGCATCAGGGAAGTGTGCCTCTTGGCACTATCCAACTTTTTTTTTTCCAAACAGAAATACTTCCTGAAAGATACTTGTGTCAATAAAATAATGGGTAATTTGTGAAGTTTGTTTAAGGTTATGTCAGAGATAGTAGGCTAATTAAATGGCTTTGGAGAGTTCAAGTCAACAGGATCATGGGATTTGAGGTCCAAAAGAGGTAACCCAACCAGGAGCCGAAAGGGCTTGAATTGTGAGAGACATTAACAGAGTGAAGAAGAGACAACACAGAGTTTATGAAGAGACAATGTTTTAGTTAATTAATTGGCAATAACTTTTAGCTCACTGACATGTGGATGGTTGTTCCAAGGTAGCTATTGACAATAAGCAGAAGATAAGGCTGGGAACCCAAGATGAGAGAATACATAGGCTTTGGGAAGAGATGGTTGCTGGTGAGAGCTGTGGATATGTCCATCAGAAGGAGGGTGGTGATTGAGCTGCCTGTTTCCTGGTTGCTATGAACTGTATTTTCACCCTATAGGTTAACTTTGTTTTGTAGAGTTTTTTTTCCCCCAACCCCCACCCCCATTTCCAGAAAATTCTTTAAATACCTGGTAAGACTTGAGACAAGGTTTCTCTAAGAATTCTAATGAAGACGTATATTCTGCATGCTACAGGCTCACAATGTAAAGTCAGACTTGTGTTTTGTTTTGTACCATAGCACCAGATGTCCTAGTGCCACAGAGCACAGCAGTACTGGATGGTGGGGCAAAGTTAAACCATGGCATGAGGCCAACACGGACGTTAAATGTAAATGCTGAGACATGAGTGGGTGATAACACTAGATGAAATGCCAGTGTGGATGGGGGGAATCTTACACAACTGTACCTCTTGAAGAAGAGCTATAGGCAATTAATGACTATCAAGACAGGGAGAATTGGTCTTCCTCATGGATGAGACTCCAGTTGGATCTCCATTCCTAAATGGTCAGCACTAAAAATGTAAATCCCTGTCTATCTATCTATCTACCCATCTATTCATCCATTCACCTACCCACACACCCACCCATTTATCTCTCTCTTTCTCTCTCTCCATCCATTCATCCATCCACCTATCTGTCTATCTATCTATCTATCTATCTATCTATCTATCTATCTATCTATCTATCTATCTATCTAATCTATCCATCTATGCTAATGGAAGCAATGCTAAATGGAAGTTCTGTCCTTATTATGGTATATATAATGATATTAGTTAAAGGAAAACAGGACAATAGAGAAGAATGCATGAAAGCAGAAGGTGGGCTTGGAGGTGAAGGAAGGGAAGCAGTGCTGTAGGAGTAGAAAATGATAATAGGGATTTAAGATTATAAAAATATTATATATATATACATACATATATATATATATATATATATATATATATATATATATATATATATATATATAAAATATCACAATGAAACCTTAGTTTGTAAAATTAATAAATGCTAATAAAATGGAAAAAGTTCCTTGTGTTTGTGAACCACTACAAGACAGACATAACTGATCTGAATTATTTTGTTAGATTTAACTGGTTATGATTATTTAAATTTGTTTTTAATCTTAAATCAGTATTGGGTATTAGAGGAACCTAGGGGTCATATGTTAAAAATGGTAGGTCTTTGAAGCTCAGTATGGAAGTTTCCTAGGATAAGCGTTCCCTGAAAGCTGTTTGAAGAGTGAGATCCTTGAGGTCATATATTTCCACATCTGAGAAATAACACAAAGCACTTCACAAATTCCCGATGGCTGTATCAACCAAACACTGCTTGAACAAAGCACTCCTCTGGAAATGGAAACTGTTAAATAATGATAATGACAAATCGCAGAACACTCTTGGCTTCTGACTATGACTGCTGAACACATAGCTTTCCTGTATATATTGTATAAATAAATATTTTGTCTCCCTGAAGTCTGCACATATAAAACATAGAAGAAGTCTTTTAGGACCAGCTTGTATAATGCTCAAACAGCCATATTTATAGTTTTTTTTTTTTTATGATTTAGTGAACTAGGGGGACATGAGTTTTTCCTAGAATAGTTATTTTGAGAGAGAGCTTTCAGGTCTGTCTATGCTGGTTACCAACTTCTGCCTTAGGATGGCTCCACATACTTGTACCAGGTATACTAATGGGCAAAGCTTTGGGAAAAGGCTCATCCATTAGCATCACCGTCCTACTGGGTAGTCTTCCATTGCCATTTCCAATCTCAGTCTCCTGTGCCACCATTCCTCCTTCCCTGTTGCTTGTTGCTCTGACACAGAAGAAGAGAACCCTCTCTTCTAAACTCTAAGGTGGAAAACTGATGGAGGAAGACATTCAATGCTGTCTTCTTGCCTCCATGTGCCGGTTAACATACACAGTGGTAGTGTGGTACATACCAAGATTTGCAGTATAACACTGTATAATATGATGGAGAATTAGGGACAAAAAGGATATCAAAGTTTGTAAAATTCTTTTAAGATTTAAGGTCATGTTTTCTTCTAGAAATTCTCAGGTTTCATGTGGAAGTCTTTGATCTATTCTGAGTTGATGTGTATTCAGAATGATTGCTATGAATCTAATTTCATTCTACACGTGGGAAGCCGCTTTCCCAATACCATTTGTTGAAGATGCTGTCTTTCCTCCAGTGTGTACTTTTGACTTCTTTTTCAAATATCAGATGGCTGGAATTTGACATACTCACATTTGCATCCTCTATTTTTTCCATTGATCTACATGTCTGTTTTGTGATAGTATCATGTTATTTTTTTTTATTACTGTAGCTTTGTAGTTTAGCTTTAAGTCTGAACAGGGATTTCTCCAGCATTCTCTTTTTGATCAGATTTGTTTTGGCTATTTGGGATCTTTTGTGCTTCCATGAGCAATCTAGGAAGAATCGCCTCAATTTTTAAATGTTGTTCTCAATGTCTTCCTTTAGAGATTTAAAGTTTTCATTATAGAGGTCTTTCACATCTTTGGTTAGGTTTATTTCTAGATTTTTTTTTTGAGGCTACTGTGAATTCAAATGTTTCCATGATCTCCTCAGTATGCTTGTTATTGGCATACAGAAAGACTAGTGAGAAGTTGATTTTTGTGGCCTGCCACTTCACTGGCTGAAAATGTTGATCACTTCTAGAAGTTTTCTGGTAGACATTTTGCAATCTCTTATGTATAATATTAAACTATCTGCAAATAGGGATAACTTGACTTCACCTTTCTCTATTTGTATCCCTGTAATTTTCCTCTGCCTTACTGCTCTAGCTAGGGCTTCAAGCATCATACTGAAAAGGAGTGAGGAGAATGCACATCCCTGTCCCATTCCTGATTTTAACAGGGCTACCTTAAATTTTTCTTCACTTATGATGATGTTGCTTTCTCTGACATTGATTATCCAAGGAATGCTCCCGTGCCAGCTAGGCATGGGAAACCTTCCTTTATTGGTTTGGAGAGTACAAGAGATTCCCCAAACAATATAGGTTATTGCCAATGCATTTATTTGCCTTCAGGAACTTGAAGGTTAGACTCTATGATTGACTATTCCACACAGTTTGGACAGATGACTTGGAAGAATTGAGCTGGAACTGACCTGGAAGTCTCCATGAAGACTTGCTCTGATATTACCAAAAGGTACTATGCAAGCTGCCAAGGGAAAAAAGCAATCAATAGTCCAATTTCAATGATTCTATATGGCTTTAAACTTATGAACCACAAGGATGAGAACCCCAACAAGGTGATCTCCAGTGCTGCAATAGTAGCACTTTTATCTTGGGGGGTAACCAATAGCAGTCTAATTAAAGACCAATCCTCAAAAGAGGGGACTCATACCTGGTAACTATAAAGTTAGCAATAACCCATGACTGCAAAAGTCATAGAACCTAGAGGAAAACATACTACTGCCATTTTTCCTAAGCCAATATAATTTCTAACTCTATCTAAATATTTATCTTTAACCTCACAGATCAGGTAGTTCTCAGATTTTATTAAAGAACCTTCTTTTAGAAGCAGGAGAAAATTATTCCAGTGATCCCCAACTGGTTAAAGTGCACAAAATAAGTGAGAATGGGGTGCTTATCCCCAGCTGATATATCTACAGTCCTTACAGTTAAGTCATGGGAAACATTGTGGGAAGGGGAGAGGAAATATTGTAAAAGGCAGAGAATCAGGTCGTCTGTTGTGAGATAATGTCTAAAAACATGACAGGGAAGTCATACTCATTAAAACTCAACAATATAGTTGCATAAACAAGCCCTGCATAATCACAACACACCAAATGACACATGGGTGTGGATGGTGGAAATGTCACAAGGTTTCATCCCTAGATTATTAGCAGAGAGAAGGAAGACTGGTCTACTCCAGAGATAAGCTTCTGTATAGATTTTGAAATCCTAAGTGGTGACCCCTAAACACATGTGAATATAAGTAACACTAATGGACAAAGAAATTATATGTGTATGTGATGTAATAATTAAAGAAGAAGTTATGAATTTGAGTAAGAGATGGTGAACACAGGTACACTTGAACAGGGAAAAATGTGGAGTACAAATGATGTAAATGCTCAGTATGACATTTAAAAATAAATTAAAAAGGAGTTAAGTCCAGCTCCATGGCTTTGCTGGTAAAGGGAATACTTATTATTTGAGGTGCTGTTCATTTCAACAATCATTTTAAACCTATACTTCTATTTGTTGATGTAATAATACATTTATTTCCGTTCAGGAGGCCAGTGACTAACAGGATATGCTCTAGAAGATCTAAGATTAACATGCTACCAGCAAATAGTAATTCTTGAGAAAGTCTGTTATGGAAATATTAGTTTTATTTTGCTGCTGTGTTTTAAATGTAAAATTTAATTCTTTCAAACTATATACTTTCCTAGACATTTGATATAGCTCTTGCCTTTAGTTAAAAAAATTCCTGTTGTAGAGGTTTAAAAAAATTGATATGAAGTGTGCTTTTAACATATTCTTACATGAAAATTGGGTTATAAAAAGATATTCCTCACATATTCTTACTTTTGCAAAGAAAATGCTATAAATGAATAGAAAATATTTAGAAATGTAGGCACCAAATGGTAGTTACGATATATTAGAATAAAGAAGTATAGTTCTATATGCCAGCAAGATAGTGCTGAAAGGGCCCGGATATAGCTGTCTCGTGGGAGACTATACCAATGCCTGGCAAACATGGAGGTGGAAGCTCACAGTCAGATATTAGATGGAACACAGGGTTCCCAAAGAAGGAGCTAGAGAAAGTACCCAAGGAGCTGAAGGGGTCTTCAACCCTATAGGTAGAAGAATAACATGAACTAACTAGTACCCCCTAAGCTCATGTCTCTAGCTGCATATATAGAAGAGGATGGCCTAGTTGGCCATCATTGGAAAGAGAGGCCCCTTGGTCATGCAGACTTTATATGCCCCAGTACAGGGGAACACCAGGGCCAAGATGTGGGAGCGGGAGGGTAGGGGAGCAGGGCCGGGAGGGGGGAGGGTATAGGGAACTTTCTGGGAACAAGATTTCATTTAAATCTAGACCCTAGAGGAATTTTAAATGAAACCATTTCTCTATACTTCTTTCTAATTTTTAGAAAATTTAAAAAAATGGTTAAATTCTACTATGAAATATGTTTGAAATCAAAAGTGATGTCTTTCCTATTAAAATTGGCCAAGAATGTACTAGGGATGTGTTGTAGCTCAGTTGTGAGTGTGCTTGTCTGTCAGTCGTAAATCCTGGGGTCTCAAGTAAACCAGGCCCCATAGCTCAAGCTGTAATCCGACATGTGGGAGGTGGGGAGGAGGCAGAAGATCCCAAGTTTTTGGGCTACATGAAACTCTGCCTCAAATAAAAGAGCTAAAAATAAGGGCATCTATTTTCAGAGTAAAATCCTCACAGGTCTTTAGCCAGCGTGTTCTAGTGTTAAACTAATGTATACAGGAAGCAGAACGTGGGACGAGCATAATTCACTGTTATAATTACACTCGACAGATATGCACCACTTCTATTATTCATGGGCTCTGGTTGCACTCACCCAGAAAGACTTCACAGAATACTAACTATCCACACTCTTCATGAGAAGTAATTTGGAATTCGCATTAGTTCTCATCAGAGGAATCAAATTCAAAGATGCAGAAAACCAAATTTGATCATCTTGATACTATCCACAAAGACAAGAAAAATGAATAATTTCCTAAGAGGCCCTGGGTCTAGTTAGCTCCCCTTATGAAACTTAACACAGATGTGTGGAGGGTCATCTTTTTTTTTTTTTTGAACAGAAACATATCTTCTAACTGTACTTAGGGCTTCAGCTCTGTGATTTCTGGTTGCAAATGTGTGTCTTGACTAATCTCCCCAGTTTCTGTTTCTTATCCTCTCCTGGAAACATGCCTGCATTTGTGTTTATATGCCTGCTGTCCTTTAGTGTAAGGCAAAGGCTACATCATCGGGAAGCCTACTTGGATTTCTTCAGGTGAGGTTCAGGCTCACCTTCTGGATGCCCTAATATCTGAAACTGCTCATTCTTCCTGAATTGTGTATCTCAGTTACCCTGCATAGCTGCTATGTAGGCAGGGGCTGCATCTCAGCTCCCAATTATTTAAATAGAGTCACCTGACAAGTTTCCAGCAACAGACCAAGAGCAAAAGAATGTGTTAAGACAAGAGAATGTAAAAACAAACAAACAAACAAACAAACAAACAAACAAAAAATAAGAGAACATATCTCATGGACATCTGGTTTTTTATTAACTTGCCAACTGAATTTGCATGTTTTTAGGCAGGGACACAGTGGGACCACAAAACAGAAGAAAGTTGAATTTTCTAATCTACCCCGTAGAATCATTTCACAGACCAGTGAGTGGCAGTCAGATAGAATCCTATCAAGCCAGTGAAACCTGGGGGTTTGTTACAGCAACTTACCTAGTTCCACAATAAGAATATTTCTTATTTCTAGCTCTTTTATGGCTTTGTCAAAAATTTTCCAAGATGATACCACCTTACAGTATTATATTATCCTCCTCAAACAACCAGAATTTTGATTGCATGAAATTGATATAATACTTTATTTCCAGTATCAATCTTTGAATGAGAAAATACAATATTTCTTAAAAAATTGAGGTTGTAATATTTAAATGGATGAGTGAGATTTGTTAGACATCAGAGAACAAAGAGGAGTGACTGGGAGCCAAGTGACAGCCCTTGAGACAGGGACATGATCCTGAACTCGTCTGAGCATTCCTGGTACTTACAGTGTTATGAATATAAAAAAGGCAAATGAAAATTCCCCACATTGACAATTGTGTTGGGTACAAGCTTAAGATTCAGAAACATGCAAAGCAATTGGTTTGTTCTTCAGAATTGCCATTCTAGGACTCATGACCTTCAGACCCAAGGACCTACCTCCATTTGGTCCCTGCAATTTTGAGGCTGATGTTCTTCATGATTGATTATGGAATTGAGTGCTGTATACAGTGTTGCGTGTGCAAAAAATAATCCTGTGTTCTGAATACCCAAGTTCTAGAATTCATTTCCATAAATTAGAAAGTACCTAGACTAGACAATCAAGATAAAAATGATAAAATGAATATGATTGAGATAGATATGGATGTCATTTTCTTGAAATATTAGGAACATGTTTCAGTCATGACTTTAGTTTAACATGAGATTATGAGGAAAGCTAAAACTAGGAGCATGGTCTTATCTTCCTAGCTACTTTGGAGGTGGAGGCAAAGAGAGTTGGAAGTTCAAGGCCTTCCTGGGTAATTGTGTGAGACGGTGTCCCCCAAAATAGAGAGGGCCATTATGTAGCTTGATTACTTAGTAGCCTGTGAGAGACCCCTGCTTTCATCTGAGATGCCAGGTAAGACTTTTATTTTTCTCTATCCTCTTGGGACTGTTAATGAAAGCTATCTTTTAATATTAGTAAGTATCTTTAAAAGAGATAAATTCTCCAACTCTGTCATTTGTAGTCTTTCTGGTTGACATCAGTGGGCTAATGTTTCCTTCCATTATTTTAATGACACAATGTTTTTTCTCATAGCTTGTGAAAACCTTCGCACTGTTGTACTTATCTTTAGATCTCTTTGGCCTTTTGAGATATTTCTTGGTTTCAAGTTGTTTTAAGTAATCTATGCCAGTCACTCACCGTATTTAAATGAAGCTCGGCTCCTGATTTATTGTATCTTCTTCTGTTTTATTTTAAAACCAGCTTTGAATTAATTGGTCCCAAGCGTCATCCTTGGCTGCAGCAGCTCCCTGGCATTACTAATATACACTGGCTGACTGGAGCACTAACCCTTCTCTTGAAGATCTTTGTTTTTATGAAAATATTGAGCCTGCAGAGACACTATAGACTCAGAATGGCAGATGGAAGGTGGTGACCTGATTACAGTTTAAAATTCACACCACAGTCCCACTTTTCTCACTAATCCACATGCTTATCACTGAGCAATAATGACACAATGTTTCAATGTTTTTCCTATTTCTACCTCAGCATGTGGGAATTCATGCTTGGTTTACCCCTTAGTCATCGTATGGTCTTCTAACGGGTTGGTCACAGGCAAGGTGATGCTAGTTATATTTTGTGTGTGTGTGTGTGTGTGTGTGTGTGTGTGTGTGTGTGTGTGTGTTTGTGCACTTTAATGTGCCATCTTGTTTCAAAGGGAAAGCTCTTATGAGCTACCACACATAGTAAATAATGGAGAAAACATTGAAATCAGAGCCAGTGAGGTAGAAGAAAGCATCTATTTCTCTACAATAATGACGGACAACTTGTACTCTATCTAAACAGACACTTTAGAAGGCACTAACAAAGGTGCCTGCTATCTTCCAGACAATGCACCAAAGTCTCTTACAGAATTTTACATTTTTTTGGAAAATGATGCAATGAAAATGAAATTTTTTATGTGCTTAGGAAGGATTGCCTAATCAGGGAAGAAGAGAGAATTCTAGAATAGGTAAATCCCACAGTAATGCCAGTAGTGGAAGGTGGGCAAAATCAGGTGGGTGAAATCATTCAGTACAGATGGGTAAGGAGCATGCTTGCTGTGCAAAGAAGGCTAAGATTGAATTTAAAGCTTTGGTCATCAAGCTTGTTGGTTTGAAAATGATCTCATAAGGCACGAGAAACCATTATGACTTACAAGAACAGGAATATGATGATCAGATTTGTAGAAACTGGGCTGCATTGGGGAAAGTGGATGTAAAGAGGAAGGTACAAGATGGAAGCAGACACATCATAAGACATCTAGAGTCAAGAGTCCAGGTATGTCAAGGGACAAAGCCATCATGGGAGACAGAAAAAGGAGTGTAAAGATTAAGGAGGTTAGTAGAACTTAATGATGACTTTGCTTTTCAAATCTGAATAGTTAAGAAAACATGGATGATATTAATGAGTGATGTGTATAGGAGAAGGCTTTGAGCAGAGACTATGGACTTTTTGCTTTTCATATCTAGGGGACAATTTCTTTTGAAATTTATCTTTGTCATCTCAGCATGTCTATAATACACATGAAAAGAGCTTCCTTATCAGCTAATAATAGTGAAGTCTAGAAAAATACAATCCATCAACATCTATTGATTATTCATATATACATCTCCCAATATTGATGTGCAAATAGCTTTAATAAAGCATATATCTCATCTTTAATTTAGGCTAAGAATTAGAGAATTTTAAAACTTCTTCAAATTTTTTTGTAAGTAAATATTTAATTCTTTAAATAGGTAATCCTTTTTTTACACATAGTAATGACCAGTGCAGAGTTCTTTAGATTTTGAATCTTGAATACAAACAGAAGCCACAGCTAGACTTGTAAAGGAATAGAAATATTCACGTTCATCCTAAATTCATGCCCATAGCCTGGGTTGGCTCCAATAGTTAAAAGTAAGAATTCAGGTACAAACACCTGGCTTTTATTAAACAACAAAACAAAACAAAAACCTCATAGTATTTTAAGAAGCATACCAAATAGTGTCCTATCGCCTACAGCCCGGATAAGTGGAATTCCACATTCTTCCCTTCTGCATGCATGAAGCTGTTTTTAACATCAAAAATTGCTCCAATTCTGAAGTAGTGGTAGATAAATTGCCATTAATTTACTGCTTCTGATTCATCACATTCTACATATTGCAGAGTAATTTCTTCTGTGACTTTCTAGAGCATGTGTGCGGCAGAAGGCAGCATGCTGGAAATGAGCAGTTTTCTTTAATACCCCTTCCTGAGATTAGGAGGCCATTAGACTGCTGCCTCCACACTTCTTGAGTAAATCTGTCGTTAAAGGCAGACTCTGACTCATCCTGGTATCTTAAAAAGCTCAAACTTGTCCAACATGGAAGCTTAAAGTTTTACCATAGCTTCTGATTGCTGCTTGTATGATGTTTCCTGTTCAATAATCATTCCCTTCAAAAATCTCATCTTTTTTCATAAATTTCCCCTGAAAATTTAAAAAATATCTTCTTTTGCCTTAAAAAACCCCTTTGTTTTTAACTAACACTTCCCTCTGTTTACTGTAGTTAGTTCACCTTAACAGGATCCTAATACACTGTGTTCAGCATTGCCTGGCTAGCCCCAGGTTCCCTATCCCGGGCTAGGAAGTGGACAAACTACTCTTTCTTTCCATGTGCCCTTTCTATGGCCCCAGTCTTCGTTCAGTGTTGCAATATCCTTTTGTTTAGAATGCTTCAATAACTCATGCCCATTGTTATCATTAACTTATTGTATTTAAGTAATCCAAATTATCATATCTGAAATCATTTGACTAAACTGTGTGCTTCTCTTCCTTATCTGTAGATTATGAATTTTTTTAAAAATGAAATCTCAAAGAACGGTATCATAAAACTTTAGAACAGTCCTGTTACTTAGAAAGCTTCCATCAAATTGAATATCCATGTTGTCATGTGTAAGTCTGTCTTCTTCACTAGAGAAGGTATCCGGTCCTCTTTCCTCACCCTAGGGTCTTTGTATCTTCTCCAGCACTAGCATGCAACAGGTGCTTAATCAAATGGTGATGTGATACTGGGAACATAGTTATGATTATTGCCATGGTCAGAAGAGGGGAAAAGCAGCTTAGAGGAGTCAGGATATTTCCTTAAGGAAAATGCTATCAAAGTTAATGCATGTCTGTGGTTGATAGTGTTGGACAAGGTTCTACAATCTGGGGTTTCTAGAATATGCTTTAGTAATCTTTTCTTAAAGTATCATCTTCTGGCTATTTAAAAAATACTAACAAGAGCAACAACAATGGAAGGTCTGGTTTGCATGGACAATGCCTGGCTGGTGGCTTATGTGCTTTCCCTTCATTTGACCATTTTCCCCATTGCTTTCTGGTACCAGGATGCTCATAGTTGTCAGCCATGCTGATCTCCTCAAAGGACCTCATTCCTGCTGGCTTTTCCCTTGGGCCTCTGATCTCTCCTTTGTGGCAAGATTTTTTCCTGCAGTTTATACATGCACTCATGTCTCTTCCATCTTCAAATGAAAGGACAATAAATAAAATAATTTTCCTTTAAGCTCCAAGACTACTTCCACTCAGTTCATTGATGGCTTAGTAAATTTGGTTTTAGCAATCCTGGGGGTCTAACCTATGGTCTTGTACATGTTAGGCAAGTGATCCCCTGCATTTTGTTACTTGTTGATACTGATGTGTCCAAGTTAAGCCTAACAGTCACTTCCTGTTATTGGCATAGGGGCTTCTCAGCAGTAATGTAATGTATAACATTTTTATTCATCTCAAAACTGGAACATGGTTGTCTTTGTCTCTGTCTTATGCTAGCTATTTTCCATCCCTGAACTTGGATGGCTTTTCATTCTTGTACGTCTTGCCTCCTTATTCTATATCTTTGTTTTTAGGTACTCTCATCTATACCAAGTAAATAAAATTCTCTTTTCTCTACATCATGCTCCATCATTCTTCTGTGATCTTAATACAGGCCATCACTCCTTGTCTAATGCTATAGTGTGGTTTTACCCTCTGAAAGCATATGTACTAGAGGCTTAGTTCCCAGTTGTTGTGGGAGATGGAATGAGACCTTAAAGTGTAAGGCCTGATGGGTGGTTCTTAGGTCACTGAGAGGATGCCAGTAGAAGGGAATGCTGGGCCTCTGGAATGAGTTTTCAAAGAAGAAATAGGAGGCTGAGCCTGACCCTGAGCCTCTCTCTGACTTAATTTTGGTATAGATCTCATTTGCTCTCTCAAGGGTAGCCACCATTGTATCTAACATAAGCTACCCATCCAAGAGGGGCTCTTGCAAGAACCTGAACCACACCAATTGGACTTTTTCCATCAAAACATGAGCTAGTAATGTACTCAAAAGCTCAGGCTTCCTCAGGCATTTCATTATAAAACACAGACCAATATGTCTCATTTTTAACTAATTGTTCTGATGAATACCAGTCTGCTCATGTTACAGCCTCACTTAGTGTAACTTTTATTTTCAAGTCAAGCCAAATTGTGGCCCAGAAAAGAGAGCACTGGGCACTAAACTTGCCTACCTTCTAGCTCTTATGCTCCCACTCCTTAATACCTACCCTGCCCCCGTCTCAGTCCCACTCCCTTCTGAGTCTCATGGCTCAGTATTCAATATTTTCTTTCCTTTGGTGCTATCCTGAACCACGCTTCCTTTCCAGATTCCTGCTTTCCCCTCATCTTTACCTTATCGACTCCTGCTCATCCATCAAAATTTAATTAAAGCATTACATTTCCTGGGAAGAACCTGTCACTCCACTCAGCTTTAATATTCTCCGCGAGCACTCGCAGGCAGTCGCTGTCTGTTGAGAGAGGTGAAGCACTGCCACGGCCACAGGGATAGCTCAGGGGCAAAAAGTTGAGACCAATCCCTAGCTTTGTACTTCCTAGCTGTGTGGCCATTCTCGCCTCTGCCTCAGTTTCCTCACTCGTAAAGTGCATGTGTGAATGGTATGCTTACTTTAGAGGATTGCTAGGACAAGGGGGCCATTTGTATAAAGAATCTGGCGCGAGGTCTCAGACAAAATGACCTAACACGACTGAGTTGGCCTGTTAACATACAGCCACCCATTTGCTTGCCTGCTTTCCAAATGGCCGCATCTGTTAAAAGAACAAAGTGTATTTTGAGCATGTTCCCTCAGCCCTGATCACAGTACCAGAAGCCTAGTAAACATGGAGGAAAAAGTTACTGATTGAATGAATAAAGATGAAGTAGTAAGTGAGAAGGAGAGTTACATTTTTACCTTAACGTATGCTAATGAGTAAGATCGCTCTCATTTTATCTTGTGTTTTTCTACTTGGGCAAAGGATGCTGGGGACATCTCATTAACTTGTGGTACACAAGCTCACTGTTCTCCGAGTCAAGAATCCTCTACTCTTGACAGAAGGGCACAATGTAGTTAATTAACGGGACTGCTATTCTGGAAAGCAACATGTAGGCATACACTGTGACGGAATCCCTCTGAGACACGTGAAGAGAAACAACATTTAAATTCCCATCAGAAAGCCTAACAAATGAAATGGGGAAGAAGAGATGGAGTGTAAGCAAAGTTTGCCTGCAGAAAAACACCATTTCTTCTTCTTTTTTTTTTTTATTAGATATTTTCTTAATTTACATTTCAAATGCTATCCCGAAAGTTCCTTCTACCCTCCCCTCGCCCTGCTCCCCTACCCACCCACTGCCAGCAATACCTCTCCTGGGCATATACCCAGAAGATGTTCCAACTGGTAATAAGAACACATGATCCACTATGTTCATAACAGCCTTATTTATAATAGCCAGAAGCTGGAAAGAACCCAGATGTCCCTCAACAGAGGAATGGATACAGAAAATGTGGTACATTTTCACATTGGAGTACTACTCTGCCATTTAAAACAATGAATTTATGAAATTCTTGGGCAAATGGATGTATCTGGAGGATATAATCTTTAGTGAGGTAACCCAATCACAAAAGAACTCACTAGATATGCACTCACTGATAAGCAGATATTAGCCCAGAAACTTAGAATACCCAAGATACAATTTGCAAAACACAAGAAAAACACCATTTCTGAGCTTCCTGATAGTCAGCTACCAGAAGGCTCTTCTGAAGAATTCTTCACCTACTGACTAGAAATCCAATAAAGAAAAGTTGAAGTGAAAAATTGTGATCATTGAGTTACTAGTAAGTGTCAACTATGCCAGTTTTTCTTTCCATGTTCTAAGTAAGATTGGATGAAAAAACCAGATTGGAAGCACATTGTAAAGTACTAGGCTAAGAGAATGACAGACAGCTTCAGTCGCGTCTACTGCAGGGATCTTTTTTTTTTTAAATTATTTTTTCTTTATTAGATATTTTCTTCATTTACATTTCAAGTGTTATCCAGAAAGTTCCCCATACCCTCCCCCATCCCTGCCCTGCTCCCCTACCCACCCCCTCCCACATAAAGGCCCTGGCGTTCCTCCTTACTGGGGCATATAAAGTCTGCATGACCAAGGGGCCTCTCTTCCCAATGATGGCCAACTAGGCCATCTTCTTCCATATATGCAGCTAGAGACATGAGCACAGGAGGAACTAGTTAGTTCATGTTATTCTTCCACCTATAGGGTTGAAGACCCCTTCAGCTCCTTGGGTACTTTCTCTAGCTCCTACCTTGGGAGTCCTGTGTTCCAACTAATAGCTGACTGTGAGCATCCACTTCCGTGTTTGCCAGGCACTGGTATAGCCTCCCACGAGACAGCTATATCAGGGCCCTTTCAGCATTATCTTGCTGGCATATGCTATAGTGTCTATGTTTGGTGGCTGATTGTGGGAAGGATCCCTGGCAGCCACAGTCATTGGTTGGTCCATCCTTTTGATTCCGCTCCACGCATGATCTCTGTAACTCCTTCAATGTGTGCTTTGTTCTTAATTCTAGGAAGGGGCAAAGAGACCACATTTTGAACTTCATTCTTCTTGAGTTTCATGTGTTTAGTAAATTGTATCTTGGGTAGTCTATTCTTTCCTTGGGAGATGTCTTTCTACCTTGTCTGTTTTAATTCATATTCTTGACAAACAACTGATATGATACCATTTGGTGGCTAATCTTCATGATTAGTTTGCCTGGATTAAGTGGGGTGCACCTGTGTTTGCTTGTTATGGTTTCAAAAACAATTAGTTTTCTGGTTATTGCTCTTATTATGTTTAGATATGTGCCTCGAATTCCTGATATTTCTAAGACTTAACATGAAAGGGTATTGTATTTTATTGAAGGCTTTTTCAGCATCTAATGAGATGATCACATGATTTTTCCTTTGAGTTTGTTTATATAGTAGATTACATTGGTGGATTTCCGTATATTGAACCATCCCTTAATCCCCGGGATTAAGCCTACTTGATCATGTTAAATGATCATTTGGATATGTTCTTGGATTTAGTTTGTGAGAATTTTATTGAGTATTTTTGCATAGATATGCATAAATAAAATTGGTCTGAAGTTCTCTATCTTTGTTGGTTCTTTGTGTAGTTTAGGTATCAGCATAACTGTGGCTTCAAAGAATGAATTATGTAGTATCCTTTCTGTTTCTGTTTTGTGGAATAGTTTGAGAATTATTCGTTTTAAGTCTTCTTTGAAGGTCTGATAGAATTCTGCACTAAAACCAATGTGGCTCTGGGCCTTTTTTGGTTGGGAGACTTTTAATGACTGCATCTATTTCCTTAGGAATTATGGGACTGGTTAGATAGTTTATCTGGTCCTGATTTAACTTTGGTACTGGGTATCTGTCTAGAAAATTATCCATTACATCTAGATTTTCCAGTTTTGTTGAGTATAGGCGTTTGTAATAGGATCTGATGATATTTTGAATTTCCTTAGTTGTTGTTATATCTCCCTTTCATTTCTAACTTTGTTAATTTGGATACGGTCTCTGTGCCCTTTAGTTAGTTTGGCTAAGGGTTTATCTATTTTGTTGATTTTCTCAAAGAACTAGCTCATAGTTTTGTTGATTCTTTGTATAGTTCTTTTTGTTTATAATTGGTTGCTTTCAGCTCTGAGTTTGATTATTTCCTGCCATCTACACCTCTTGAGTACATTAGCTGCTTTTTGTTCTAGTGCTTTCAGATGTGATGCTAAGTTGCTAATGTAGGATCTGTCCAATTTCTTTGTGAAGACAGTCAGTGCTATGAATTTTCCTCTTAGGACTGCTTTCATTGTGTTCCATAAGTTTGGGTATGCTGTGCCTTCATTTTTGTTAAATTCTAGAAAGTCTTTAATTTTTCTCTTTATTTCTTTCCTGACCAAGGTATTGAGTAGAGAGTTATCCATTTTCTATGAGTATGTGGGCTTTCTGTTGTTTTGGTTGTTATTGAACACCAGTAGTAGTTTGTGGTGGTCTGATAGAATGTATGGGATTATTTCAATCCTTTTGTATCTGTTGAGGCTTGTTTTTTTTTTTTTTTTTTTTTTTTTTTTTTTTTTTTTTTTTTTTTTTTTTTTTTTTTTTTTTTTTTTTTTTTTTTTTTTTTTTTTTTTTTTTTTTTTTTTTTTTTTTTTTTTTTTGTTTTTTTTTGTTTTTTTTTTTTTTTTTTTTTTTTTTTTTTTTTTTTTTTTTTTTTTTTTTTTTTTTTTTTTTTTTTTTTTTTTTTTTTTTTTTTTTTTTTTTTTTTTTTTTTTTGTCTGATTGTATGGTTAATTTTGGAGAAGGTACCATGAGGTTCAGAGAAGAAAGTATATTCTTTTGTTTTAGGGTGAAATGTTTTATAGATATTTGTTAAATCCATTTGATTCATAACTTCTGTTAGTTTCACTGTGTCTCTGTTTAGTTTCTGTTTCCATGATCTATCCATTGCTGTGAGTGGGGTGTTGAAGTTTCCTACTATTATTGTGTGAGGATCAATATGTGTTTTGAACTTTAATAAAGTTTATTTTACAAATGTGGATACTCTTGCATTTGGAGCATAGATGTTCAGAATTGAGAGTAAGATTTCATGTAGTTTTCCTTTGATGGATATGAAGTATCCATCCCCAATTTTTTGATAACTTTTGGTTGAAAATCTATTTTATTGAATATTAGAATGGTCGGCCCAGATTGTTTCTTGAGATAATTTGCTTGGAAAAAATTTTCCAGCTTTTTAGTCTGAGATAGTATCTGTCTTTGTCACTGATGTGTGTTTCCTGTATGCAACAAAATGCTGCCAGAAGCTGGACACAACCCAGATATCCCTCAACAAAAGAATGGATACAGAAAACTTGGTAATTTACACACTGGAATACTATTCTACTATTTAAAATTATGACTTCATGAATTTTTTAGGCAAATGTATGGAACTAGAAAATATCATCTTGAGTACAGTAACCCACCCAAAAGAACATACATGCTATGTACTCACTGATAAGTGACTATTAGCCGAAAAGCTCAGAATACCCATGATACAATTCACATACCATATGAAGCCTAACAAGAAGAAAAGCCAAAGTGTGGATGTTTCACTTAGAAGAGGGAACAAAATAATCACAGGAGGCAAAGGGAGGAAGGGACTTGAGTTTGAGAAGGGAGGGGCAAGAAAAAGGGGGTTTACAGAACCAGGTATGGGAAGAAACAGGAGAGAAGTCTATAGGGCCAGGAGAATGAATAGAAGAAATAAGTAGCAGTGCAGGGTGGAGAACTTGGGAACCACTAGTAAGTACTAAATACCAGGGATTTGAGAAGCTCCCAGCACTCAATGTGATGACATTAGCCAAAATATCCCATAGCAGGGAGGTAGAACCTGAAGAGACCACCTCCAGCAGATAGACATGGCCCCTGTGGAGGGCTGGGGCCAACCACTCTTTTAAAAATTTAACACAGAATTGTCCCTGTCTAAAGGAAATTCAGGGACAAAAATGGAGCAGAGGCTGAAGGAGACGTCATCCAGAGACTGTACCACTGTGTGATCCATTCCATCCACAGATACCAAACCCCAACACTATTGCTGATGCAAAGATGTACTTGAAGACAGGAGCCTGGTATGGCTCTCTGAAAATCTCTGCCAGCACATGACTAAGACAGATACAGATACTCACAGCCAATTATTGGACAGAGCCTGGAGATCCCAATGGAAGAGTTAGTGGAAGGGCTGAAGAAGCTGAAGGGAATTGCAACCCCATAGGAAGAACAACAGACAGGATACCTCAGAGCTCCCAGAGGGTAAACCTCCAACCAAAGAGCATACATGGGCCAGTCCATAGCTCCTGCTACAAATGTAGCAGATGACTGCCTTATCTGGCTGGCATCAGTGGGAGGAGAGGCTCTTTGTTCTGTGGAGGCTTGATACTGCATGGAAAGGGGATGCTAGAGGGGTGTGGCAGGAGTAGGTGGGAGAGTGGGGGAGCACCCTCTTAGAGGCAAAGGGGAGGGGGAATGGAATGGGGATTCATGGAAGAGAGACCTGGAAGGAGGATAACATTTGAAATATAAACAAATAAAATGATTAAGAACAACAACAATTAGATCCTGGGGGCTCAGAACTAACGAATGCATTAATCTCTTGATGCATCATAATTTGATGGCACTGTTGGGAGGTGGGAAAAATATATAGGAGATTGTACTTATGGAAGGAACTAGGTCACTAGGGCTGCCCCTGGGGCTCTATCTTGTCCTGATCCTTTTCTGCATGCCTCTTCTCTTCTTTCAGGTCAATTCAAGTCAGCAGCCTCCAGGTGACACAGATTCTTTCTGCTGTGATGTTCGGCCCAAGTGGGGTCACCTGGCCATACATCCAACTCTATGAAGTCTTGAGCTAAGTAATTTCCCTTTTAAGATGTCCTCAGGCATTTTGGTCACAGATAACACGAAAATAACAATACCTTTCCTTGTGCTTTTACTCTTTGCCTTAACAGTTATATGAAATCGGTGGGAACTTGTGTTATATACTCAAGACAGCTTAGTTCAGCCTTTCTCCCAAGCTGCAACACAATCATTTCAAATGAACGTGATGAACTAATTTGTGCCTCCATTTCTTTTAAGGGTTGACACCTTCATAGGAGCACCACTTCTTACTTTCTTTGAAAAGGTTTGTCTCACCCACACACGTCTCTCATCACCTACTGCACACGACACACTAAGGCACCTTTGAACTCTGGTGGAGATGCTCAAAGAGGTGCTTTCTACTGTCTGCTGGTCAAGGGTCTTTAAAAATTTTTTTTCACTTTTAGTGGCTTTTAGAAGGAAGGTACCAGAGGCTCTAGAAGACACTGTTTCAAGCCTGCATATTGAAGCTCCTGCACATCTTCACCCCATACAAACAATATGACAGAAAGGTCAGGTATATGACAAGTTGGAGGCTGTAATTCACCTTCTGCCACACTTTTGTTATTGCAGAAAGACCTTTTAGGAAAGAGCCTTAGAGCAGTAGGTGAAGAACTAGGCTTACAATCCAAAGATCTGTAGGCTTTGAAAGCATCTCTGAAGATTTTTCCTCAATAAGAAATAAATGAAATCCTTTGATGACTAAGGAGAGCCAATGCAATCTCTGAACTGGGATTATCCCCTGCTTCCAAGACGTGACTTTACAAAACACAAGCAGGTTAAATAGTCAGAGAACCTAAGGAACATTATAGAAACATACAGAACTTTTCAAATATAGAGCTGCCCATTTGTAGGCCATGGGATATTTCTAATATGCCCTCTAACTAATATGGAAGTAAGAACATAGTTGGTTAAACTAATTTTAACTGAAGGAAATGAAAAATCTCATTTTAATAATTATGAACCCTAATTCAGTGGAGAGGGCATTTTAATCAATAAATTAATTACTTTTAATTCTAAGGCCAGACGACTTTCAGTCTTCGTTTTAATCAGATCTTGTCTATGGTGAAAACTGTAAGTTGCCCATGTCTGTCGCAGTGAGAACAGAGGCTGGGGTTAAAGAAAGGGGAAGGGTTTGCATAGGAAGGTATGGACAGCGAAGGAGATGAAAAGGTGGCCTGCAGTTGAGTTTGAGATATCTAAGCTTGATAGAGAAAGGGAAGAAGAGGGCTAGTGATGACAGGCAAGTTGTTTCCATGCCCAAAGCTCTGGAAGGACATACTTATCATCCTTTCCTAGAGTCTTGCTTCTAATGAAGCTTATTGTAACAGACTCAACAATAAGTAAGGCTAGCTTCTAACAGTAAGTTTCTGCTTATGAAGCTTATTGTAACAGACTCAACAATAAGTAAGGCTAGCTTCTAACAGTAAGTTTCTGCTTAGGAGACTATCTCAGACTACCAGCTTGACATGAGCCAATCAAGAAAGACTGTGACTGGGATAGAGTTCACTCTCTGTCATAGTAAAGCCAAAGCTGATTATGTAAATATGAGGATAAAGAGAGCATAGTATAATTAGTGACACCTGAGGTACTTGCAGAGTCCAAGTGTAGTAATGCTGGCCAAATGACTCACAGACAGCTATTGACAGTCAAACTGAAAATTTGACTAACAAGTTTGGAGTCAAAGATGAACAGTTTGTGAACAACATATGATCATTGCCATGGCTGGTCCAGGGGGACAGGAATAGAGCATGTGGGGCCTCAATGACTGACTCAGTCACAATAGCTCAGAAAATAAAACAACACCAATGGGCATTATTTCAGCCCTTGTCTAGCATCTGTCATGTCCCTGTTAAGTCTCTTGCCAAGGAGTTCAATAGTTTTTCTCTCCTGGAAGCCTCTTCTATTCTTGGGAGTTTCTGTGATGTTCCCCCAATTTCTTGCTATTCCATTATTCTTAGTAAAATTTGCTTCTGTTGTATATAATCCCATGAAAGCCTGCATCTTTAACCTTTTTTGTATGAGACAATGGATTTAGAATCACTGTCTCAGGTTGACTTTTGTGATATCTAAGTGCCTAGTATCTCAAGACCCTGGTTCTGGCACTACTGTGCTGAGAAAGATTCTACATTATAATGGGAAACCTTGCAAAGATAATTCTAGTATTTACTAGATACTGAAGCAAATTCTCCATGAATGTCTATATTCCAATTTCAGAAGTCTGCCAAAATTGACATCATAATTTTATATAATTAAAAAATTGGGATTCAACATGATTAAGTAATTCAATCCTACATTTGGATTTGAATCTAAGACTCTTTCTCAAACACCTTCACCTACTTCTCTGTTACAACCTACCATTTAAAGTGAGAACTCAGTGGGATTTCAACATAAAAAAATGTTTATCCGAGATTATCTTTTTTAAATGGTGCATTGCATATTTATAAGTACAAAAAGAGAGGAACCTTAGCTATACTGGGAAATAGCTTTGGGATTATTCTTGGAACAGAAGCATAAGCTAACAGTAGTGTAGAGAACCTAAAGGGCACAGATGCAGGGAGAAAGCCAGGCTGACATAATCAGCAGGGGGCTGAGAGCTTGCAGAAGACTGGGTTTCGAGTCTTGTGCAAGCTTTTCACTTAACAGATGGAAGAGTCTGACAGGTAATCATTTAACCTGGAGTTTTGCATATTATCAATGTATCCTAATCTGAGGATACATGGTCCTTGGTAAAGCAATACTTGCCTGTGAATCTGCCTGACCTCTCTTCCCACAGAGGCAATCCCGAAAGTGGAACTCTAAATGGTTGGTGGATCCAACACCAAGTGGGCCCGACTCTGCAATTCTGTATCCTTGCCAAACCAAATTATGACCCTACACTTTTTGGAATGTGTGAATGAAGAACTTCATTGAGAGAACTGTACTGCAGTGTTTTGTTTCATCAGATGGCTGGTCTGTGGCTGCCTCAGTCACGTTGATATCTTTATTTGCTTCTTCTATCTTCCTTCATGTTGATCCCCCTACCTTCTGTCTTTCAGGCTGGTTTACACACCTCTGACTACTCTTGACCAACTTTCTTGGAAAACTAGCACAAGCAAGGAGCCTTATTGTATGCTCTCCCACCACTAATAAAGCAGCACTATCTCATCTTCCCTGTCAACTATCTTGAGACATCTCTGTGACCACATCTCTGTACTAACATGTTGACAGGAAATGAATACTCACACTTGAGCTCCAGCTTGATGAAGTCTGTGTTCCCCAGATTTTCCAGAAATACTCCCCTGGGGATTAATGTCTTGAAGTAGAAAGAAATGTCAGCACTTGTTTCCCCTTGGAAGGTAGAGAAGTGCAGGTAGGATGATGGGTTTGGGAAGGAGGCAGCATTCCAATAATTTCCTGTGGGATGAAGAGAGAAGACAAGTTATTGTGTACCTTCATTAGCACAATTACATATGTATATCCACATAACCCCCCCTCTCTCTAACACAACACACACACACACACACACACACACACACACACACACACCCTATTTCTTGAGTATAATAAACCCTCATGGGCAGTAGCCATGCATCCCTAAACAACTGCAGAGAGAGCAGAGACTCTTCAGGGGAGCTGTCTTCAAACTGTGCCTGGAGTTATAGATGTGGCCGGGGCATGGGGTCAAAAACATCAAAATTTACATGTGAAAGATGCCAGTTTGTAGAACAAGACTCGAAGCCTTTCTTTCCTTGAGCTTCATCTAAAGAACTGAGCATGCATGGGGTATGAGAGAAAGTCTGTAAAATACAAATGTTCTATAAATGTTCTATAAATGTGCTATAAATGTTCTATAAAGGCCATACAACACACACTATTTCCTCAGCTCACTAGCCTAATCTCATTCATGGGGCACCGTTTCTTTTCTTTATAAATGGTCTCAACTTCAGTCTCTAACCATGAGTCCCTGGTGTATTTTTTGTTCTGAGAATCAGATGCCCTCTGAACTCACCCAGGTGCTGTTAGGAAATCAGTACCATGAAACTCCTGGGAAGGCATGTTCCATCCTTCCCAACCATTGCTTGGCTGAGTGTCCAGTGTCTCAGGAAAACAACAATTTATAGAGCATAATAAAACTCCAAAGCAGCTAACTCAGATTCCATCAGGACTAATGGATCAAAAAGTTAACATGGGACAATGCAACTTGATCTTCTGTGGAGACTCTTTTCTAATGTGCACATTTGATCAACCCAAGTTAAGCCCAGATTAAGATAAAAATTCGTAGATGTGTTTTAAAGTAGTTTCTAAAGGCTTGAGCTTTAACATTAATTCTACAATCTGTCTTAATGGTGTGTATCTGTCTTTTAAAGAGCATAATAGGTGAGCTGATCTTACTTCATTAGTTTATACTCATATACAAACTTCACTTTCTTTTCTCTAATAAAAACTGTGTATATATGTGACATTAAATCCAATTACTATTCTTTAATGAAGGTAACTTCATGTTGGCACTGCTATACTTAAGCTATATTTTTAAATTAAACATGTAGTATTGTTCCACTCAGATATTAAATTACCTTCCTACCTCACTAAAGCTATTTGTTTTTGTAAGCATGTAGTATATAGTGACATCCAGATAAGTGCATGGAATATTTAAAGTTAAATGCATTATAGATATACACATTAAAATTTTAATGAGTTTATGTGAGCCACCTCAATGATTTCTCAATAAAGCAACACCAGACTGTAAGAGGCTTAGTGCCGCTAGTTGGGGAGGGCATGAAAAGAAATGTAAGTGTTCATGTTCCTGGAAACAAAACAAAGATAACATATCCCTTGGTTAGTTTCAGTACCTTGCTGAATATCAAAATCTGAGGATGGAAATTCCTTAAATAAAGTGCTGAAATAGTTGCATATAATTTATGCACATCCTTCTGTCTACATTAAATCATCTCCAGATTACTGGTGATAACTAATACAATGGGAGTGCTCCGAGATAGTTGTCAGTTGTCATGCTTGACTGTTTAGAGACTAAAAGCAGGGATGGGTTTACATATGTTTACACATGGAGTCAACTCTTTCCTCCTACCTTTAGGTGGATTCTGAAGGCTAGAAGACTGATTAAAGTTGCCAGCTTGTATGGCACTTGCTGAGTCATCTTGCTGGTGGCCCTGCCTTTTTGATAGGGGTCTCACAATGTTGAAGACCAATGAGTAATCTATGCTGACCAGCCAGTGAGCCTAAGGGATCCACTTGTCCAGGCATCCCCAGCACTGGGATTACAAATTCGTGCTACTATATCTGGCTTTTGTCTACATAGGTTAGGGAATCTAACTCAGGTCCTCATGTGTGGACAGAAAGCTTTTTACAAATGAGCTCTATCTACAGTTTCTAAAAATTATTTTTCAAAAGTAGTTCAGTTGCCAAATCCATAGATACAGCCAAAGGTCGACTGGTGGTTTCTGATTAGTTAAGCATAAGTTTGTCAAACTTTGTGGTTTGTTAAGAATACACTTTGGATAAGTGCCGAATGGATGATGTAAAATAGTTTCTAATGTTTCCTATTCTCTGGAGTTCTCCAAGAATAACGATCTTTCTCTTAACTACCTTAGTAGATAATATATACATGAGAAGGCAGGGAAAATATGTCTTAAGTGGGGTAAAAAGATTTGTAGAGGGTTGAGGGTCAAAGAAGTTATTCAGTCATTAGAGTGCCTGTCTAACATGATTTTGATCCTTAGTGCTGCATAGCCAGCAGTAGTGGTATGTGCTTATAACTCAGTAAGTAGAGGCAGGAGGATCAGAAGTTTAAGGTCATTCTTAGCTATTTTGAGAAGAAGAGCATAGCCTTGACTCTAACTCAAAACAACAACAACAAAAAAGATGGGGGTAGGAACTGATTGTTCTTATGGTGTCTTAAATTCTTACTGTAGTTTTAAGTTGTGTTTTAACTGTTCATAGCTTTCAGGAGAATATGGTCTCAGTTCTTTCTAGAAAAAAAAAAAGAGTATGATGCTGGATAGGATAATATTGGAAAAAGAAAGAATCATTACTGTCCCCGACACTGAGGCTGTCACCTGAGGGTTAAATCTTTTCCTTGGGTCCACATCTACTGTTTCATGTGGGGAGAGAGAGATACTGTTCCTGTCACTAGGAAACCTGGTACTTCTTTGAGAAAATCTAATTCAAATGAGCAGTTGTCACACCCATTAGGGACCTCCCAAGTTGGAGTGGGTGAAGATGCAATAGCCCCAGTCCAGGAGGATTCTGCTGGTCCTAAGTAGGGGAAAGTCCGTTAACATCCTAAGAGCCTGCCAGGATCCAAGTCCCTGTGCTCCTCCAGCCTTATGCAGAGCAATTTTGTCTCTTTAGGTTGAATCCCCAAGACAGGAATGTAATTAATGTTTTCAAGTTTCAATCCAATCAAGTACATTCTTATTATCTGAGGTGGCGATGCATTAAAAGAAGGGCAGTTGTCTGAAGTGATTCTAGGAAAAAGAAAGCTAAAAGGAAAACATGTCAGTATTTATTTGAGGTCCTGGTCTAGTTATTCCGATAGGAATATACCCGGAGACGAGCAGGCAGTTCAATCAGTTCTTCTCATTTGATGAAACATCTCTACAGACGGCAATTCCATTTGTTCTAATTCTGTGCTCACTAAGCTACTTCAATCTAATTCGGTCTCTTGAATGGGCTTATTCATGGGGAAACCATGCCTTGCCCTAGTGGTGAGTCTTGGAAACGTCTGGATTGTCACAAGCTACCTTTGTTTCTTGTGCGTGTTCAAAATCTTTGGGTGAATTTGTGAAATTCAGACTCCATCCTCAGCAGGAAGGCCTCTGATTTGGCCTGGTAAGATTGCAATTGTGTCTACTCTGGAGTTGCAGGTTGAGAGGTGGGAGGCAAGGCTTGGGGATCAACTGAGAAACAGGCAGAGGATATTTTGACATTTAATTATCTTGAAAACTCCTTTCCTTTATTGCTTACTTTTAAAAGTATTTTATTTATGGTTAGTGTGTGTATGTGTAGTAGTGTGCATTCATGCCTGTGAGTGTGTAAAAGTATGTGAGTGTGTGCTTATGAGTGTGTATATGAGTGTGTGTACATGTGTGTGTGTGTGTATGTATGTGTTTGTACAGGTGCACACATGCTATGGCATGGCTGTAGAGATGAGATGATGACTTTTGGGAGCTGTTTTGCTTTTTTTTCCATTATGAGATCTGGGGGTTGAACTCAGCTCATGAGGCTTATGCAGTACTTTACCCACTGAGTAACCCATCATTCTGGTTTAATGTCCAGCCTTTTCAATGTCTGATTTGGTTATAATATATCACACACTCCTTATATGAATAAAGTGTCAAAAAGGGTGAATAAGCAAAAGTGCTCAATGGGATGTGAGCTTACTGTCTTTTCTTAAACAAAAAAGATATTATTATTTGTATTTTATGTATATGGGTATTTTGCATGCATATAGATTTTTGTACCATATGCTTGCCTGCTAAAGCAGAAGAGGGTGTCAGATTTTTTTGGAACTTGAGTTAAAGACAGTTGTTAACTGCCATGTGGGTGCTTAGAATCAAACCCAGGTCCTCTGGAAGAGCAACCAGTGCTGTCCTTTACTGCAGAACTACCTTTGTAGCCCCGTGAGCTTCCTTTCAATGAGTATGTATAAAGAAAAAGGTTTGAATGCTGATGCTCCAGACCCCTGTGACCTTTTCCTGAGTCTTTTCTGGAAAGTCTGTTGCTCAGACTTGGGATCTCTGAGTTCTAACAAATAATGCAAGAGCTTTTCTCAATGTGCGCTGCATCCCACCACGCAGGAAGCCGATAGCATTCTTACTGTTTGTTTATATCGCTTCTAGTTGACCATAAGCTTATGAACGCTGAGATAAAACTGTTTCATCTCCACAACCTTTGGCCTCAGCATAGAGTCAGTACTCTATAAATAATTGTTAAAGAAATGAGTAAGTGATTAGTTACTCCTCATTTATATCTAGTTTTAATTTCCTATGCAAACATTTCATGGCTCAAATGTGGTTTATGTGTACCCTGAGTATTAAAGATATTAAATAAATATCAATAAAGGTTAATGCTGCTTTAGAACCCACAAATAACCAGACACTGATTCCACCAGCACACCATAACTTTCTTCATTCACAAATTTATTTCTATTACTCCCCATAGACTTCATTGAACAATACTAAGCATTTGTGGGACTGATAGTCTCATAACCTTAAGGCTAT
Organism: Mus minutoides; assembly: GCA_902729485.2. NCBI lineage: Eukaryota > Metazoa > Chordata > Mammalia > Rodentia > Muridae > Mus > Mus minutoides. The sequence goes on along the minus strand of CACVCL010020517.1, from coordinate 37,580 downwards.
TGAAATAGCTGCGATTTGTACTTGCTATCAAGGTCAGTGCTATGGAGGGGAAAAGCACATTGTATGAGACTATCAAGTCAAAATAAGCGAGTCCCTGGATGATAAGGGCTGAGTGACAGCAGGTGGCGGGGACTGAGCCAGCATGGACAGGCAGAGGGGAGAAAGTTGGGAATCAAGAGGGAAGGTGTGCTACTGAATAGAAATGAGTGTCTGAGATTAGAAGGGTCAGTCAACAGTAACAGAATAATGAGGTAGGTGGAAAGGTTTAAGGATACAGCCCTGGGCTGGAGCAACTGTCCTCTGAGGCTTGGCACAATGGTTGGTGTGGCATTGAGAGCTCATCAAGCTTGAAAATGAGTCCATCATGGGAGAAACTTATCAAATAAATTCATGCCAAGCTAGGCCAGGCTTATCCTAGGTGTTCATAGAAAGCAGGTTGGCATCTCCAGCTAAATGTCAGAGAGGAATGGGACCTCAAACCAGGTGGGTGTCACTGACACTCTGTGTCACTACAAACCTCTGGCAGTCACTAGTTGAAAACATTGCATTTGGGTATGTATCCAAATTCATCAGTAGCCACTTACTTGACCTGATCAATGAATGTTTGGTGGGAGATACTAACCCCAGAGTTCCTAGGCTATTTTCTGAGTAACAGTCTTTAATTTTAAGTCCAATTTTCTTTCCTTACAAAATATTAACTGGGACCCTGCCTGATGCCATGTGGCCTTGGTAGGCAGAGTAAGCCTGAGACGATCCTTGCCCAGGGCCATACAGAACAGGATATAGCACTCTTAAGATGAGCCCAGACACCCAGAGGCCCCATGTGTCACTAACATGAACAAGCCAGTGGGAGAGAGATGGAAGAGAAAGAAAAGCAGAATGGTGTATGCACAACGAGGAGAGGCAGAACTGGAGACTCCAGAGTAGTGAAGGACAGCATGATGTGAGTAGCTGCCCATTCTACATGAGGCCATGGTGAGGTCCTCCTGGCACATATTGCCACCAAGGGCCATGTCTGGGTCCATGGCCTTGCTTCAGAGGGGTTCTGTTACCACTTTGCCAGTAGAGCTGGCCCTGGTGGCTGGGTCACAGTGAGCTGGCCCAATGACATGAGAGTAGGAGAGCTGGCCCTGCCCCTTGCTGCCTATGGAGTTTCATTTAGAGATCCTATCTCAAAATAAATTGTCAAACATAGAGAAAGACACCTGAAGTTATGACCTTACATGTGCAAACATAAATGCACAAACACATTCCATAATAAACACACACACACACACACACACACACACACACACACACACACACAATAACACACACACATGCACACGTGTACACATGCACAGGCACATGCATGCGTGGAAGTTATTATTATTTATTAGGTATTTTCTCTTGATTTTTCCAGGATGTGAGATGAAGACTAGATTTTAATAGAGATTGTTTCCTCAGTCTCTTTTGCAATTTTTTCTCCAGACAGTCACACTGTAGAATTTTTGAATCTGTGAAAATTTAGCATTTATATGTTTAAGATGGCATGGCTATAACTTCTTAATAAGCTAGGTAATCAAATATATTTTGTCTCTGTATAATTCTTTGTTTCTATGGTATCAATTTTGTCCCCTTTTCTCAGCTATCTATGTCTTTGTCATGGATTCCAAATTCACTATCCCAGCTACATAGCTTTTCTCAAAACCTTTCCTAACATTAAGCATTTCCAGTCATTTACCAGTTATGGCTTTGAGCTCTGGAGACATCCCTTGCTTCTCTCTGTTTCCATTTGAATAGACTTGTCTTGGGCTTTAGCTCCTGTCCTATGATCTCTCTGTCCCCTGTGGCCACACCTGCCTCTTCTCTTCAGGAATCTATGCTTAGATTCAGAGATGTCATGACATTCCATTTCTGTGTCTGCACCCTCATTTTCAGGAATCACATTTTCAGTTAGCATCTTGAGGAAATGGGTGCTTGAGGTTAACTTTCCAAATCCTTGTTCTTCTGATAAGCCATTATTCTCCTTTCACATCTAATTGAGACACCTCAGAAAGACAATTGTCAAGCTGTCTAGGTTGCTGTTGAGAAAGCTAATGCTCTCTGATTACCATGTGTACACCTAGTCCTTATGTAGGGTCACAGAGTTAAATAGTTTCTTGATCTCTTTCACCCTAAACCTATGCATTTTAATCTATCATTTGTTTTTTGCTTGTTTTCAGGGTTAATTTTGACCTTTTAAAAATTTTACCTTTGTAATCTACTTTGAGCATCCCTCCCAGTATTATTTTTAGTCTTGCGATTTGTTTGTTTGTTGTTTAGTAGTGTTTGATTAAAGAGAAGGATCAAGGACACAGGAGCAGATAGCAGGGGTTGTAGGGAGTAAGTCTCAGGGATGCTATGGTCTTCCTGTGTCCTGGCAAAGCTACCATGTACTGGTTCATGTGGATCAGACAGTCTAGTTTACATTCTGATGTTGCCACCTTCACTAATTGGGTGACTCTGGACACTTGATCTTGAAATTTTTAGAAGTTAAATTTTTAGTTTTTTCTGTATTGTGTAATAAGCTTTCTATTGCTTAGTATGAGCTGGGTGCTGTTAACAATAAACCAAATGACTTTATTTGCATTCAGGCTTGGGTTTATCTGTAGAGGTTTCCTTATGAGTAGTAGGGAAAAATGACTTCCAGAAAAAGTAGATTTTGCTGAATAGAAAACATTATTTTATAAAATAAGCTAACCTCGAAATAGAGGGCTCCAAGAGAAGATGCTGCCCTCGGGCTTTGGTTGGTGACCTGTATTCTCTACAGCACTCGGGCTTTGGTTGGTGACCTGTATGCTCTACAGCCCTCGGGCTTTGGTTGGTGACCTGTATTCTCTACAGCACTCGGGCTTTGGTTGGTGGCCTGTATTCTCTACAGCACTCGGGCTTTGGTTGGTGGCCTGTATTCTCTACAGCACTCGGGCTTTGGTTGGTGACCTGTATTCTCTACAGCACTCGGGCTTTGGTTGGTGACCTGTATTCTCTACAGCACTCGGGCTTTGGTTGGTGACCTGTATTCTCTACAGCATTCCACCTTCTCCAGAAGGTTCTTTCTACTGCTGCAGCCCCAAAGGGCAATACTGCCAACTATAATTGTGTTCTTTTGAGCTACAACTGAGCTGAGCCCCATAGTGGACATGAGATACTCAAACTCTGAAGGTCACAGAACTCAGAGTGTTCCCAGTTCTGCACAAGACTCTGAGAAAATGGGTTTGTTCCCAACTAGTCATCAGAGCCACGTGCTGAACTCAAGACTGAAACATTTAAATGTAAATGGTGCAGTAGGTAATTTTACTTTGTTTTCTGTGCTTGGAACAGTTGTGTGTACTAGATCTTTGAAGATTAGGAAAAGTTACCTAAATTTTCTCTTAAAGTCCCTTGTTTTGGGCCCTCTACCCCACTTTTTAAAAAATTCTTAATGAAGCCCATGATCTGTACTAGGTCTTTTGGTGTTTAAGATTAACAGGTAGTAACAGGCAGAAGTGGAGAAATGCAGATGTATGAGGGAAACTTTGGGGGCTTCATGATTTCATTTACATTGTAGACTAAGATAAATCCTAAACAATTCCATAGAATTGATTCTAAGATAGGAGAGACTTCAAGATCAATTCTCCTGTATCCAGGCATAGTTGAAAATGAACTATATACTATGTCTTGTTTATAGAGGGGTACAGGCTTATGTCTACCCACTGATGGACATGTCGGAACAACTCTGGGTAGTTCCTATCTTGTAAAAAATGCTGGATGAGTCAGGGATGAATACTTGTGCTTTGCTGCTCCCTTCTTGAACACACATCCATTTCATGATTTCTTCTAAGTGACCTTCGGTTATTGATCTCCAAATCTATGCATGCAGTTGCATCTATACTATGAGTTAAGGTCAAACTAAGTGCTTGTTACCCAAAGGAAGGTGAACACTTAATGTCTGAAGGTGAATATAGTTTTATTTCATATTAACTTACAGTATTCTCCACCTCACAGAATAGAGCCTATCCCACTATGCCCTCAAGCTAGAGACTCAGGGAATCATTCCTTTGCATCTATCTAGTTGATCCCCATGGCCCCAGATTTGTAACTTCCAATATTCTGAGACACATCCCTTCCTTCCTCTCTATTCCTTTCATGGCCTTGGCCATGACCATACTTTTGCCTGAAGGCTATAGCAGCCTCCTACCTCGGTTCTGCTTCCTATATTCTGTATCCTTTATAAGACCAACCAAGAAATCTCTTAAGATTGTACTCAGGCATAAAACCCCAATGGTTTCAAATGAAGAGTATATTGTAGCCTCTCTGAACCTGCACTGTAAGCCCATTTCCAAGCCTCTCTTTTTGCCACAAGCTCTCCCAAAATGTTCTTCTCATTGTTCCCGACATTCAAGGAGCGTGTGACTGTGTTTTGTATTTACATTGCTTACTCTGTATATTTTTTAAGCACTCTGGGATTGAACTCAGATCTTATACAGGCTAGGCAAGCACCCTGTCACTGAGATACACCTCGGCCCTTTTAAAAACTTAAAAAACAATTTCCAAATAGGGCGTCATTTATTTACCCAGGTTCACTTTGAATTTGTGGTCCTCCTGACTTGAACTCCCTCAGTAACCCAAGCTGCCCTATAATTTGTGATCCACTTGCTTTAGCCTACCAAGCCGGTTTTCTTTCTTTCTTTTTTTTTTTTTTTTTTACCCAAACAGTTATGGATGTTTGGAGGATGTAGAGAAACACCTCCCCCCCTTTCTCCCTTTCCCTAATGTTCTCTTCCTTTATCCCTATAACCTGTGCATGTTAATCTCACCTAGTTCCTATGCCATCTTAAGGTTCAGTCTCACTGGTTTCTCCTCCTGAGGGATCCCTTGGTGCTTCCCTGAGCTAGTGATACTGTTTCTGCTCTGTGTTCCCTGGACATCTGGTATCTCTTGGTGCACCCAACTTCCTGTATTATTATAATGGCTTTCATGTACTTCTCTCCTCGGCAAGGCTACAGATAATAAGTTGCAGAGATTTCATTGTCTACATTCTTTCTCCCAGTTAGACAGTCAGATACTGTATTTAAGAATTTGAACCACCACTAATCCTAATACTAATTAATGCTAGTCATTGATCTACAGCACCTATTTTTGGTGGTTTCAGAACTGAAGAATTATTTAACCTGTGAGTATAGAGTCTCTTCCAGGTTTTCGATTATGCTTGACAACTTTTCTCTTTTTAGGGATCTACTATGCTGGCAACTTTCATATTCAAGGCTCCACAGTGAGTTGATAATGTTGGGCATCGAATGTGCCCTCTGGCCAACTCTGTGAATGCAGTTTCTGTCCTTATTGTGCTATTTGCTTCCTCTTTTCTTTTCTTTTCCTCATATGTTTGGATTCATGCTTTAATGCCATTAAGTTCTCATTTTATTATCTGCTCTGTTGTAATGAAGAGTGGTGACAGCAGGCTTGTAAAAGACCGTGATGCATTCAGCCACACTCGGCAGCCGCTCAGGGAAGGGTGCTATAACAGGAGGCAGCCGTCATGTATTGATGAACCACAAAACCTCTAGAGCCTCACATCCATAGAAAAACAGATTTTATATCAAATCCATTAGGTGAGTAAAAATGTGGAAAAAGGCTGCCCATTTCAGAAGAGTGACGGATGTGGAGATCGGAACACACTCTGCATGCAGGGTAATGGATTGATAGGATCCATACAATTACGTTACACACATCAAAGTTTCCTTTCTGCACTCTTTTCATTACAGGAAATAAAAAGATTCATATACCCTGTTACATGAATGCTATCATTTCCTACTGAATATAATAACCCGGCACTTACGTCTCTGGTGGACCATTATTGCAGTGGGCTGACCCACAGTACAAAGAGCATCACTAGAGGGAAGAGGTCATCTTTGAAAGCCTCAGTTTATTTATTTAGATATTGGGCAAAAAAGAAAAATCTCTTCTTCACTGAGGTCTTGCAACAGTTTCAGAAAGAAAAAGAAAAAAGGAAGTTGAAATAGCAAACACTGAGATGGGGCAGAAATCTCTACTTACAGTGACAATAGGAAAACTGTGAAGACTTCTGTGCCCTCAGGGTGAGACAGTCTGGAGTTTTGCATCACGCACTGAAGATTCTTTACTGCTTCTGTGCATCCCTCAAGAACAGAGGACTTGAAAGAAAGCTAGACAAGTCCATAAAGAGCTAAGAGCCAGTAATTCCCAGCATAAAAAAATTAATAAACTTCATTAAGATGGAAATGCCCTTGGACTCTAAGAATCGGACGGAGCTCTGAGGACACTGTTCTGGTTTGCAGTTGTCCTCCTTGCTTGACTTGCTTGAAACAGTGGAATTTAGATAGCACTCTGTGGTGATGAGCCTGGGTTAAGGACTGGAAGGTATTGCTTAGGGATTGCAGGGGACATCCATCAGCCTCTGCTTATGGAATCTAGAGTAGCTTTCCAGCATTCTGTGAACAAATAAAGGTGGGTGGGAAGACATGTAATGGTTGATTTAGAAGAATTAGGACTGCAAGGGAATCTGCAAGCACAGTGAGGAGACCCAATGGTAGCTGGCTCTTTGAAGTGCCTCGGGACCTGTTTACCAGAAGCAACTTCTGGATGGGTGGTTATCCTCATCCTCGCACTTCTGCCCCGAGGGCCCATGAAGACCACACTGAGTTTGATTGAGGCAGCACAGGTTTTCTCTGAAGGAAGATGCTCTGTTGTAAGACTGCACTTGTCCTTCCCAAAGATAATGTAGTGGAAAGGTATACACAGGGACAATGGAATTTGAAAAGATTATTATAGTGCAGAGCAGGAGGCCATGCCAATTTATGGTTTGATTTTCATTTCCTGCTTCTGAAGTTCAGGCTGTGAGGTGCGGGTTTGCATCTCTTTGTCTTGCCTTTGAGGTTATGGTGCATGCTCAGAATGAAGTTTTTTTTTTTTTTTTTTTTTTTTTTTCTGAGTCACTCAGTAATTGTAAAAGGGAATTTAGATGGTAAGGAAAGCAAAGGCTCCAGTTGAAACTGCCACAGCACGGCCGCTGTAGGTTTTGCTGATTTGAAACCGAGTAGATGGCGGCATAATCTGGGGCTTGAAAGCAATTATTTTCAACAGTCTGGCAACCACTCAGGGTACAAAGGCTGGGAAACATGTTGCATTCTGACCTTTCCCAGGCTAGGGGTCCAGCGAATGAACCAAGCTGTAAAAAGATTCAGACTGAAAGGTGCACAAACAAAGCCCTGAGTGGATTCTGATGGAGGCCTTCTCACGTCTTGCCTCTGCAAAACTTTATGCGGAGTTCACAGGGATTTATTGTTTCAAGAACATAAGGACATTTACCTACAGATGCAGGGGGATAAATTTCATGTCCATTTAGTATTGGAAAATGGCTGTTTTATTGCTGATTTCAATCCACTTGACTTTCTCCTTAATCTTCTACTTTCTTCCTCAAGGAGAACACTGCCTGTGTATGTGCAAGCACACTCTCATCACATACATACAACATATCACACATACCTGCACATGGTTACAAACATATTTTCCTGGGTCAAGACTTCAATTGTTTGGGTGATCTTTAAAAGTCTGAAGAGTTTTTGAAAGTAATCAAATGCAAAGAGCTAGGGCAGTGGTTCTCAATCTGTGGGTCATGATCCCCTTGGGAATTACATGACCCTTTCACAGGGGTCATATACCAGACACCCTGCATATTGGTGATTTACATTATGATTCATAACAGTAACAAAACTACAGTTATGGAGTAGCCACAAAAATAATTTTATTGTTGGGGGTCACCACAACATGAGGAATTTGTATTAAAGGGTCATAGCATCAGGCAAGATGAGAACCACTGAATTAAGATATGCCATCTATTGTGATGCATACATTTTATAAATACATAATACAATGTGGTAGAAACCATTAAAAGGTATGTAAATAGTGAATTTTGTACTGTTAAATGGCAAACTGTTTTCCAAATAAAATGTATACATGTGTAGCTATATTCTAAAAAAATGGATCCAATGCATCTAGTGATGGATCTAAAGAGATGGCTCAAGGATAAAGCCCAAGTTCAGGTTCTTAGCACACATATAATATATGGACATGTTGGTGCTTGCATGCACTCAGCGCTGGGGGGCACAGAGACAGAGGACTCACTAGCCAACTAGTCTAGCTGAAATGCATAGCTTCAAGTTCAGTGAGAAACCTTGTCTCAAAATAGGGCGAGGAGTGATAAAAGATGACACATGGTGTTGATCTTTGTCCTTTCCATGCATGTACAACATATGCACTTGCTCACTAGCACATATTCACAAACATGCACACACAAACATCATACACATATAACTTATATATATATATATATACATATATATATACCATCCATAAACATACACATATATATTCATGTGTTTGATTATTTAGGTACTGAGTAAAGGAAAAAAATCTAAAAAGATTCACAGAAAATTTGAATACTATCTACTTCTGTGGATGATATTTGGTGGTAAATTTACTTAGGAATTCTATTTTAGGTGGTTATGTATATGTGTGCTGGTTAGTTTTATGCCAACTTGATACAAGCTACAGTCATTTTAGAGAAGTGCCCCACTAGATTGGCCTGTAGGCAAGCCTGTGGTGTATTTTCTTTATTTATAAATAGTGTGAGAGGTCTATGGACAGTGGGAGCCCTAGACTGGTGGTCCTGGACACTAGAAGAAGGCAGGATGAGCAAACCATGATGAGAAAGCCAGTAAGCAGCATTTCTCCATGGCTTTTACATCAGCTTCTGCCTTCAGGTTCTCTCTCTTTTTTTAAAATTCTTTTTTGTTTAATTAGATATTTTCTTTATTTACATTTCAAATGCTATCCTGAAAGTTCCCTATAACCTCACCCCACCCTGCTCCCCTACCCACCCACTCCCACTTCTTGGCCCTGGCATTCCCCTGTACTGGGGCATATAAAGCTTGCAATACCAAGGGGCCTCTCTTCCCAATGATGGCTAACTAGGCCATTCTGCTACATATGCAGCTAGAGACACGAGCTCTGGGGGTTCTGGTTAGTTCATATTGTTCCTCTCATAGGATTGCATGCCCCTTCAGCTCCTGGAGTACATTCTCTAGTTTCTCCTTTAGGGGCCCTGTGTTCCATCATATAAATGACTGTGAGCATCCACTTCTGTATTTACCAGGCACTGGCATAGCCTCATACGAGACAGTTATATCAGGGTCCCTTCAGCAAACTCTTGCTGTCATATGCAAAAGTGTCTGGGTTTGGTGACTGATTATGGTATGGATCCCTTGGTGGGGTAGTCTCTGGATAGTCCATCCTTTCGTATTAGCTCTGTAACTCCTTTCATGGGTTTTTGTTCCCTATTCTAAGGAGGAATGAAGTATCCACACTCAGGTCTTCCTTCTTCTTGATTTTCTTGTGTTTTGCAAATTGTATCTTGGATATTCTAAGTTTCTGGGCTAATATCCACTTATCAGTGAGGGCATATCCAATGACTTCTTTTGTGATTGGGTTACCTCACTAAGTATGATATCCTCCAGATACATCCATTTGCCCAAGAATTTCATAAATTCGTTGTTTTTAATAGTAGAGTAGTACTCCATTGTGTAAATGTACCACATTTTCTGTATCTATTCCTCTGTTGAGGGACATCTGGGTTCTTTCCAGATTCTGGCTACTATGAATAAGGCTTCTATGAACATAGTGGAACATGTGTCCTTATTACCAGTTGGAACATCTTCTGGGTATATGCCCAGGAGAGGTATTGCTGGATCTTCTGGTAGTACTATGTCCAATTTTCTGAGGAACTGCCAGACTGACTTCCAGAGTGGTTGTACCAGGTTGCAATCCCACCAGCAATGGAGGAGTGTTCCTCTTTTTCTACATCCTCACCAGCATCTGCTGTCACCTGAATTTTTGATCTTAGCCATTCTTACTGGAGTGAGGTGGAATCTCAAGGTTGTTTTGATTTGCATTTCCCTGATGATTAGGGATGTTGAACATTTTTTCAGGTGCTTCTCAGCCCTTCGGTATTCCTCACTTGAGAATTCTTTGTTTAGCTCTGTACCCCATTTTTTTTAATGGGGTTATTTGAATTTCTGGAGTCCAGTTTTTTGAGCTCTTTGTATATATTGAATATTAGTCCCCTATCAGATTTAGGATTGGTAAAAAATCCTTTCCCAATCTGTTGGTGGCCTTTTTGTCTTATTGACAGTGTCTTTGCCTTACAGAAGCTTTGTAGTTTCATGAGGTCCCATTTGTCAATTCTTGATCTTACAGCACAAGCTATTGCTGTTCTGCTTAGGAATTTTTCCCCAGTGCCCATATCTTCGAGGCTTTGCCCCACTTTCTCCTCTATAAATTTCAGTGTCTCTGGTTTTATGTGGAGGTCTTTGATCCACTTAGACTTGAGCTTTGTACAAGAAGAGAAGAATGGATCAATTCTCATTCTTCTACATGATAATCACCAGTTGTGCCAGCACCAGTGAACACATAATTTTATTGTAAGCCTAGGTCTCATTGCTTTGATGTCAGTGCTCTTTCTACAAATAATGCTGTCCTTTTAAACATTAGAACATTAACAAAAATCTATCCTCATTGCTTATAGCTGATGTTAGAGAGTATTAACACTTAAAAGTATCCCCAAAAAGTTGGTGACAAATGGACACAGGAAGTCAGTCAGTGTAATTGCATCCTTTTGAGTCTTTAGTTCTGAGTTCCAATAACCAGTGGGGACTATTGTACCGCTCTCTTCAAGTTTCAACTCAGAAGACCATTCTGTATGGTCTGGAGGTATAAGAAGAGTAAACATGACAGTCATGCAAGGTCATAAGTCTTTCTTGAAGACTCACTCTTTGCATGCAGCCAAGGCGTGCACTTCATGGGGGTAAAATATCAGAGGAATTCATTGCTCTGTCTTTGCCTCTGGTAGGATGGACCTTATACTCCCCATTGGTCACAGGCACATGCATCTATTTGTGCCTTAAAGGACTAGCATGTTGTGCCTTGATTTTTTTTCTGTAGATGATCTATAGCACAGGCTTTCCCTTCTGTGCTCAAAACACTCCTATCTTCAGTGCCAAGGCCATCCACTCAAAGAAGCAAGTGCAAACCTCAATCTAAACTCACCCCAATTTTTCTTGGCTGATTTTGTTTTTGCACCATATAGCACCACCTATGATATGTATTTATTTTAAAGTTGAAAGCATTTGTTGATTTCTTCTGATCAAGTTATAATGTATGAAAGAAGTCCCTTTGCTTATTTTTTCTCTGCTTTGCTTTTGGCATCTTGTCCTTTCTTAGTACATATTAGGTGCTTATTAAATATGGTTTCCTGAGTAAAATACACTATGTTGGGCTTACTAGATTTGGAACTGTGGGTATGTAGTCTCACAGCTGGGGGAAGCTTCTAAAGATCAGTGTTTATATTTACTCTTACTAACTCTTCATTCTAAANGCTTATTTTTTCTCTGCTTTGCTTTTGGCATCTTGTCCTTTCTTAGTACATATTAGGTGCTTATTAAATATGGTTTCCTGAGTAAAATACACTATGTTGGGCTTACTAGATTTGGAACTGTGGGTATGTAGTCTCACAGCTGGGGGAAGCTTCTAAAGATCAGTGTTTATATTTACTCTTACTAACTCTTCATTCTAAACTCTCTGATACATCATATCAAAATACTTAATACTTTAAAGTAACATTGAGCTGGATTTTAAGTATGCCCCCTCCCTCTCCCTCTCCCTCTCCCTCTCCCTCTCCCTCTCCCTCTCTCAGAGGCTGGGGGTGGTAGACAGCAGTTTGGTTGTGTTAACATGTAATTGAGTGCTAGAGAGATCAGTTGTCCAAATCTTCATGCTTTACAGATGGTCTTCAGTAGATAACCCTATGCTCATTTCCTGGTGTAGGCCTAGGAGAAGGCATTCATCTTGGAGTCCCAGTTGCTTAATGATAGATTTAGTACAACTAAAGACTATTGCTATCTTAATTACTTGTTTACTCAATGTAGGGAAGCGGGAGGATTGTGCCCCAGTATTGACTGAGGATAAAAACCTTCAAGCTCTGTTTGCTTTTATATCACATGCTGTGGGGTAAATGGAAGAATCAGCTTGTGATGAGATGGAAAGAGTGTGAGAGGGAAGAGTATATCTCATGTGAGAGGAGGTTGGAACCTGTGAAGAGGCAGGGTGGAGTCAGGGAGAAGAGAAGGTGTATCCTATTAGGGAGGAGGGTAGAGTCTTGAGAATGCAGGGTGGATCCCACGAGATGGGAAGATGGAGCTCATGGTTTTCTGCTTCTGGTAGTCCATATCTCTGTAGGAATTCCTAGTTGCATCTCTATGTTCTCAGTTACTAATAAGTAAGCTTATGAGGACTCAACTATTGCTTATGCCCTTCCATTTGTCTAAAGAAAGATCTTAGAATAATAAAAAGACTGTAATGATAGAGTTAATTGAGTGCTAGCAGTAAGATGTTGGGCATGAGCACAGTATAAAGTGATTCTTGTCCATGCTCATGCTTATACTTTTACTTATAAAAATATATAGACATAATCATTTAGCAGGTACTTGTCACTGCTAGCATACATATGGAGCAATGCTTAGCTGTGCTACTCCTGGATATATACCCAATGGAATCAAAGGCAGAACACAGTAGAAATATCTGCACACACATGTTTACTACAGAATCATTCACAATAGCCAAGTCACTGATTCAGTCAGGTGTCCATCAATGGCTGCATGAATGAAGAGTTTTTTTTTTTTTTTTCACAATGTACTGTGTCATGGTTTGAATGTAAAATATCCCCATGGGCTTATATATTTGAATAATTGGTGCCTAGTTGGTGGGGCTGTTTGAGAAAGTCCTGGAATGCTTAGGAGATAGAGCCTTGCTGGAGGAAGTAGGTGACTGTGGTGGGCTTTGATCTTTTCTAGCCTAACCCCACTTTTTGTACTACTCTCTGCTTCTATATTGTCCATGCAATATGGCAGTAAGACCTCTTGATTCCCCCCCTCATGCCTCCTTTAACATGATGGCCCATATCCCTCTGCAACTGTGAGCTAAAGTAAGCCCCCATGTCCCCTATGTTACTTCTGTCAGGTATTTTATACAACAATAAAAATAAAACTATGACACGCTATTCATCTGTCTCAAAGAGGAATGAGGTCATGTTGTTCCCAGAACACAGGCTGAGTCTAGAGAGCCTCAAAATAAGCCAGACTCACACAGACAAGGATCACAGGCTTTCTCCCATCTATGGAATCTTAAAAGTGTTTTCATAAAGACATGAAAGCAAATTGGGGCCCTGTTGGGGAACAGGAATGGGACCTGCAGGAGGGCTGATAAGTGTAGGCTGTTGGGGAAGAATATGATCAAAGTATCTTTTGTAGATAGGTGAATATGCCATAATACAACCCACTATTGTACACAATACACCAATAAAAACAATTATTAACAACTGAAGACACAATGCTGGAACAACATGGTGGAACATAAACCACTCTAATTTCCCCCTAATGGGAATTAAATAATAACTTCTATAGTTTATCTGTGACAGTGAATTTGGCCATTGACATTTTTAAGTAGGAAAAGAAAATCCAATTTTACATTTGAGAAAAATGAAGCCTTAATTGAAAAGTGCTTTAAAAAAAAACCAACCCTCACCACATCTGGAAAAAAAAAGTTAAAACCTTTTACATTTTAAGACTCTTCCCCTTTCATGTCATTAATAGATTTCAGAACACATTTCTTAGGAGGAAATAAAAGGGTAATTTTGCCCTACTTTCCTAAGCTTGAAGTACCCCCAAATCATTTTACTGCACACTCATCAGAAAGTGCTGCAGGAAGAGAAAATCTCCTGATGTCATCTGGAAGGTAAGAGGCTAGATCTGATTAGCTTTTACAAAGCATAGCAGTTCTGCTGAGGATTATTTACCACAGAGTATTTTCCTTTTCCCAGGCGGCACTTTGCTTGTGTTCCTATCTGGTACTCTAGGCGTTTGGAATAGGTGGAGCACAAACTTTGGTAAGCATCCGAAATATCTGCAGCGTTTGCTGCAAACATAGCTTCCGAAGCCAAAGCCACAACCCAGCAGTTCGGAATATCTCAGCCCAGCCCAGAAATATGCCCTCTTTAACCAGCTGCTTCTGAAGCAGGTGCTCCTTCCCCCAGAAGCAAACACTGATTTTAGTCTCCACACCTCTCATATTGCTTATTAGAAGCCTGACTAATTTTGAAGTGTTGTTATTTTGAACTTCATGAAGGGTAAACATGACATTCACTCTTGCTTTTGCTGCAGCCAGATCTGGGCTTCCCACGGAGTACGCAAGGACAGGATGCCAAAGATTCTTGCCTCACTCCTGATTGTAGGCTTGGATGCTGTGAAGTGCCTTGGCAAGCCATGTAGATATTGAGCCATGCAGGCTGGATGGCTTTGACTTCTCCTTTTTCGCCAGAAAGCTTCGACCCAAAGCCAAGATGGCTCCTCTCTGAGACCCCTGGAGAATCAGAACTTCCGGATTCTGTCAACACACAGTAGTGGACTGAGAGTTTGGCAGGCAGCCTTTATCACTGAGATATCTGTATGCTTGTTTATGTAAGTTCTTTCAGTTCTAAGAATATTATCCTCTCCAGTTCTCTGGTGACCTCTTTTCTCTTGGGCCTTTCCATCACTTCTACTGCCCCTGAGCCTTATTTAAATATCTGCTTCTCTACCTTTCTCTGAATTGTCCTGTACGGCCTTAATCTTTACTGTATTCGGATGAGTCTGGCATAGAACTCTGGACCCCGTTCTGAAGCTCAGAGTTCAGAGGGAGCAACCACCGTCCCAGGAAGGCTTCCCATCTGTAGTCTCTTGAATGTTTCACCTTAATGATGCTGTTGTCATCTTAGGGCACTGCAGAATCTATTCTGGATGTAGCTTTCATACCATGTGAAGTTGTATATAGTTTAGCTTTTTCCTTTTCTGGTGATCAAATACCCAAATGGAAGCAGTTGAAGGAAGGAATGACTTATTTTGGTCCACAATTTGAGGATACAATCTATCATGGCCGTCGAAGTGAGACAGTTGTTCACATGATATTAATCAATCAGGAAGCAGGGATTGATTACTGCTAGTCCTCAGCTGCATCCTCCTTCCTATTTGGTTCAGGACACCACCAAGCCTACCTAATGGTGTTACCACATTTAGGGTCTTTCCACCAACTGCTCCAGTCTCAAAGCTCACTCGTGGGCATGCATAGAACCTTGTCTCCTAGATGGTTCTATATTATTACTATATGACAATCAGCATTAACCATCACAAGTTGGATGGCACACTTTGTCAACTGTAACTCCAGAGGCACTCAAACCAGCCCTGGGCTCTTCTTTCCCATTTCCCTTGTCTCTTGGTTCTAATGGAGCCCCTTCCTGTCCTCCACAGAGGACAGCCTCCTGACCTTGGACAAAATTAGATAAAACGTGTCACAGTTCTTGCTCTAATGCTTAGAACTCTTTCTATCTGCAGAGACATTTGAATCTTGTGTTCATTTCTTCTCAGGGAACAAAAATGCTATTCTGATCTAATGACGATAGAAAAAGCAACTACTGAGTGGGAGTTTATGACATGTCATTCATTGTGCTAGGTACACATGCATTGCTACACTTGGGGTTTACAAACCATTAAGAAAAAGGACTATTAGTTTTCCCTTTGCAATGAGGATGCTGCAGCCAACAGATTAGATAACATGTCCAAGTCCATGAAGGGCACAAAAGGAAGGTCTATCAGAAGCTTGTGTGGCTCGGTGAGTCTCCTCTCTCCACAGCTCACCTTGTTGGAATAATCTGTCCTCTGAAGTATGTTTCTGTTTCACATGGTTAAGAGACTATGAGGTCAGTAGAAAATTCTGACAAGTGTGAACTAGTCAACTATACTCAACCTGATGGACAGGGATTGACTTGCACCCATGCCCCTGTAGAATATAAATGCACAAAGGAACAAGGACAATAGCCCCAGCATCTTCATATTGTGGTAACAGTTTTCCAGTATATTGCTGCTAAATACTGAAGGGCTTTAAACTATGATATAGACTGACTACTTATGCATTTTCTAAATGTGTTCAATGGAATCCTAATTCTAACTTTCATTATATTCATATAAACATAAGTGTATACATACATGGATACATGTGTGAATGCATCAAAATGTCTTGCTATAAAAATGTATAAAAAATGCTGGAAAAAATGTTAACTTGGTTTCTGTCATCGGGGAGCCATAGTGCATTATAATTCTTGGGAGGAATAGCAGTAGTTACTGGTGCAAGAGTCTACAGAGTTCTCTCTTTCCAGCCTCTTTCTTTCTTTCTTTCTTTCTTTCTTTCTTTCTTTCTTTCTTTCTTTCTTTCTTTCTTTCTTTCCCTTCCCTTCCCTTCCTTCCTTCCTTCCTTCCTTCCTTCCTTCCTTCCTTCCTTCCTTCCTTCCTTCCTTCCTTCCTTCTTTCTTTCCCTTCCTTCCTTCCTTCCTTCCTTCTTTCTTTTCCTTCCTTCCTTCCTTCCTTCCTTCCTTCCTTCCTTCCTTCCTTCCTTCTCCTCCTTTTTTTGTTTAGAGTATGAGGTATTTGTATTTTGCTATATCAAAAGAGATGACTGGCATTTCTATTCATATACATTCTATACTAGTATCTGAAGCATGTGGACATTGTCATTTCTTTGTAAGTAGGTCTCACGTATACCATTCATGACCATCACCATGTTTTATTCTATGTAGATGTTATTGTAATTAGAAGAATATTCTATATTTAACAGAGTGATGTGAAAATTATCATTTAAACTGTACTGTAAGAATCTGGACACATAAACAAACTTTTTGTTTTAAATTGAGCCTGTGGGTCTCTGCTGTTTGCAACCCTGTTTGTGTAACTGATATGTCATTCACATACTTGTAAACATGATCTTCCAATGTCAGAGACAGACAGTATCTGCTTCCTGGCTGTCTTTCACCACTAACGCTAACCAAATCCTTTTTAGAAATGGCAGCCATAGCAATCTTAGATTGTCTTCTTGAGAAATTGGCTGTGAATTGAGAGCACACAAACTGAACATGCTTTCTATTTCCTATTTCCAATTTTCTGTTGTAAATCTTTTGCAAGCTCCTTTCTTATTTGAAACTATTGGGTTTGGGAACTGAGTAGTAAGCCTTTATTTGTCCCCTTTGTTTCTTTATGTCCCAGAATCTGAGTTGTAGCGCCCATGAGACCCACCTGCTCCTCTTCTTCATCCAACTAAGCCAGACTTCCTTGTCTTTGCAGTAAGGCTTAGGAGCTCTCCTGGCTCATTGCCCTTTTGGATTGATGCCCTTTGTTAAGACAAACACTAAGGACATTCCCTTCTTGTCAAACACAATATAGCATCTGTTTCAGGGATAAGCATTTAACCAAATATCATGGGAGAATTAGGAAAGCTGTTTTCCTGAGAAAATGAAGCAGCCAGTTGTCTCCCCAGACCCTGAAAAGAACACCTTAAAGTCTGCTCTATTTTCCTCATAGATTATTTCCAGCAAATTCAGATTCCTGGATCACTTTGATGCTATAAACACATCCTTAGAATTTTGGGATATGTTGTTAGGAATTTTAGCAAATTATCTCTCCTGGTAACAAATTGTATATCTCTGGAATTCAAGGGAACTTGTTGGATCTGGGACCTATGCCTCTATATTTAATCATTTAACTCCAAAGTGTCTATTGTCCATTATGTCACAAATGCCAACCAGTTGTGGCAGAATATCTTCTCTCTACTATGCTCTGCCTTCTCCCTTGCTTGTAGTGCCTTTGAGTTACTGAGTGTCCATGGCTCTCAGTGGAAACTGTTTAATCTAAGATATAGCAGATAAATTGATAACTTAGCATTAAAATTGCTAATGAGAAATACCACAAAAAGAATTAAGAAAGAACCCTGTGGCTTTGGGTTTCCTTATATTATAAATGAATATCTATCTATCTATCTATCTATCTATCTATCTATCTATCTATCTATCTCTGTAATACATGATATATTTGCATATATAAAATGTGTGGTATACATATGTCTAAATGCATGATACACATACTTGTTGTATATACACTCATATATTAGATATATAGATATATAGCATACATTATAGGCAGATATTATTGTTCTCTGTGTTGAGAACTCTTAAAAATCTACGCTCAGAAACTGTCATTTATACAATATGTTGCTACCAACTGTAGTTGCTGTGCTATAAAAGTAGTCTTTTAAATTCTCTCCTTTGCTAAATGATCATCCATCTCAAAGTGTCTGGTTACCACCATTCTATTTTTTGTTTCTGAGTTCAGTTCAACTTTTATACATGGGACATTTAAAACCCAGTGAGATTTAGTTGAACACAATTTAGTTCACTTAATGTACTCCAGGTTTTGCTGTGTGTGTGTGTTTGCAAATTATAGGGTGCTTTACTTTCTAAGACAAAGGCATATTCCATAGTGTGTATGTATCTCATTTTTTCTTTGTCTATGGATACTGGTTGCATCTACTTACTGGCTATTTTGCCCTTTGTGATATGTTGACTTCATTTCCTTGGTTGTATTCCCAGCAGTACCATCATACAGTAGCTATATTTTAAGTTTTGAGGGACCTCATGCAATTTCCTACATTGGCTGCACTAATTTACTTTTGCAATAGTGTATAAAGTTTTCTTTACTCCATATCCTCAATAACAGGTGTTATTATTTTTCCTGAAAGCTAGTAGAGGTGTGATTTTAATTTCCATTTCCCTAATGATGATTTAGTGATATTAAACATTTTTTTTCATATCACTGTTGACCACATGTGAGCCATCTTAGTATTGATTCTGTGTACATTATGGGATGAGGATCTAATTTCATTATTTTGCATGTGGTTATCCATTTATCCCACCAACAATTATGGAAGAGACTGCCTTTCCCTCTTATAGATCTTTGGCACCCCTGTCAAAAACTAATTAAGTGTGAATTCATGGCTTTATTGCTAGGTCCTTTCTTTTGTTCTATTGGTCAGTGTGTCTATTCTTATGCCAGTATAAGGCTGTTTTGATTACTGTACCTTTGCAGTAGGTTTTGAAATCTAGTAATGTGATACCTATTTTATTGTTATACTGCTTTAACTAATTATGGTCTTTTGTGGTTTCATATGAATTTTCTTATTGCTTTTCTTATTTCGTTAAAAATATAATTTAAACTTGATGGAGATTGCACTAAATCTGTAGATTGCTTTTTTTCACAGACTTTAAAAAATATTGATTTATTCTATTCATGAAAATAAGATATCTGGGTTTTCCTCATTTATCTGCATCCTCTTCAACTCATTTTAGCAATGTTTTATAGTTTTCAGATGTAAATCTTCTCCTTCTTGATTTTATGTTTTACTTCTTTAGTTAGGTAAATGAGATATTTTCTCAATTTTATTTCTGGGGACAGGATAGCTCATTTTCACTGTACAGAAAGACTGCTGATTGTTATACTTTGATTTTATGCTGTGAAATTATTGAATCCTTAGATTAGTTTTAATGTTACTTGTTGGTGGAGTTTTGGGGAATTATATTGCCTGCAAATAGTTATTTTAAATGTCTTTTCCATTTTGAGTGCTTTTAAATTCTTTTTGTTGTTTTATTGTTCTGCCTATGACTAGTAATGTGTTGAGTAATAGTTACAAGAGTGGGCATCCTGCTATTTCTTTTTGCTGGTGAGATGAGGTTAGCTGTGAACTTTTAAAATATGGTCTTTATTGTAAATGGGGCCATTCTTTCTATACTTATTTATTAAAGAGTTGTTAACAATGAAAATAAAATTTGTTATATGTTTTCAGGTCATCTCTTGAGGTAACTGTGTTCTTTCTGACTTTCATTACACATATTCTCGCCACTTGATCACGGTGAATGCTGCTTTTCATATGCTGTTGTGCTTCGACTGCTAGTGTTTTTTGAGGAGTTTTGTGTCTGTGGTCACCAGGCATATTATTGGTTTATAATTTGGCTTTTTTATGTTCCTGTCTGTCTTTACTATCAGGATAATGCCCATGGGACCATTCTTTCTCTTTAACATTTTCAAGGGTTTATAGCAATTTTTCTTCCTCCTTCTGCTTTTCCTCATCTTTTTCATTATGTTAGGGACTCCTCAAGCTAGTCCGCATACTAGTAAGCTTTCTCTACCGATGAGCTACATCTGCAGCCTAGCGACTCCTCCCTCATCTTTAAATGTGTGGTAAAATTCAGCAGCAAAACATCCAGTGTTGGGGGACGTTTTCTACTGGTTTAATTGTGTCACTTATCATTAGTCCACTCAGTTTTTCTCTTTGTCACGTTTAGACCTTGGTAGATTGTATGTATCTAGAATTTATCTATTCCTTACAGGTTATCCAATGTGATGGCATGTATTCCTCTCTAGACTTGTTCCAGATCTCTATCCTTATCAGTTGTAATGTCTTATGTCTTCCCTTTCCCATGTGATTATGAACTCTTCTCCCTCCCTCCCTCCCTCCCTCCCTCCCTCCCTTCGTCCCTCCCTTCCTCCCTTTCCTTCTTTCTCTCTGCTCTCTCCTTCTGTTTACCTATTTCTACTTTGATTTTTATTACTTGTTTTCTTCTAGTAATTTTGTGCTTAGTTTAAGAGGTATACAATTTTGTATACAGGTTGCTGATTCATATACTTATTAAAAGCAGAATAAACTTCAATAAAGATCATAGTTTATATTAATTCATTAGTAGTGAGAAAGAAAAATCCAATACATATTAACCGTAAGTAGTTGGCAGAGGAATATAGCACACTAATGAGAATAATCCACACCCCATGAGCATGCACTGTACATTACATATTCTAGTCTCTGCAGGTCTACACAGTTAGGAATCCTTACACAACTGGGCAGGGGCTCTTTCAGTGTATTCCTCTTAAGCAGATGGAGTAAGGCCAGATGTTCCTTTATTTAAAAAAATGTCTTAATGGTAAAATAAAACCATATACTCTGAGAGAGTAAGATATAACACTATGAATACTTATTTTGAAAAAAAAATCACTGTGAGTATATGTTATTAAAATAGGATATGTTATATATTTCTATGTTAGTGACATAGACTTTGACATTACTCTTTACTCTGGTTTGATACTTGGGCTAGAAAAACCAATTCCATGTTTGAGGCTGTAATTGCATTGCTTGGGAGGCTAAGGCAGAAGGATTGCCACATGTTCCAGTCCAGTTTGCACTATATAGTAAGACAACAACCAAACAAGGATGTAGGATGTAATACTCTAAAACTAAAGGATGAGTAAGGTGAAGTAAAACCAAAAACTCTTAGTAGCCAGATTTTGATGAAAGAGAGAGAGAGAGAATGAATTATGGTTGACTAAGGTTGAATATAGCCTAATAAAACATAGTTTGATTATAATAAAGCATAGGAAAGTTAATATAAGCTGTATAAATTATAATATAGTTACTTAAGGAAGGTAAAACAAAACATTGTATGCTTTTACGAAAGAGTTAACATAATTGTGTATTTATTTCCTCTGGGGACACACCTATTTTCCTGACTATCTCTATAGCATACTAGGTACAGAACTAGTAGACAAAATGGTAGAGGATTAGACTATAATAGAGCTGCATATAATAACTATATAGAGCAAGGACTTACAGTTCATTAGTACAGGAGACCACACTGTACATAAGTAAATAAGCTATGACTTCAAAAAACATTGATCACCATGAAGAGAAGAGCTAAAGTGCAGGCTCAAGTCATTATCTACATGAAAATAGTATTTCTATGCTATCTTAATAATTGTAATAAAATAGTTTTTAAAGTTCCCCAAAAGTTGTTTGATTGATAGATCAAGTCAATACCATTTGTCTTCCTAGTTCATAGATCTGATTGTCTAAATGTCCAGTGAGGCTTGAAAGTGTACATAGCATTGATTCTTGTGCATACCATCTTTCTTTATGTACATAGCTATGATGAATTCTATTTTAATGTTTGGTAGCTTATATTTATAATAACTATAAATATGCTATTAAAATAGGACAATTATAATTATATCTAGGTACTAAGACAGTCAATCTGATATTTGATATGGTTATTAAGTGACCACTAGGCAGGTACAATATAGAGCATGTATCCATTGGAGAAAGTCATGACTCATATGCTGATGGGACAGAGCAAGATAGCGTAACACTTCATTGTGATACATTGAATGGCGTGCAGTTTAAATCTTAGGAGGTGCTTGTTTATGGAATGTCCCTATAATGCTTTGGGACTTAGTTGTAACTTACATGTAACTGTAACTATGAATGTCAAACCACACATAAGCAGGGGCAGACATGTTGGAAAGGAACATTTGTAAAACTAAAAATGATGTATAAGTGGCTGTAAATGAAAGTTAATCTGCTGACTCTTGACTAAGGTTTAAATCTTACCAGATAGGACCTGTCTCTTTCTCAAGACAGTTTTGATTCTCAACCCTGATCCTGTGGCTTTGGGCTGTTTGAGGGGGTTATTTGTTTTTTGTTTGGATATAGAAATGATATTGGACTGTAAAAATTGACAAAAAATAGTTTAGGAATATAACCTAGAAGAAGACTGAGATAACAATTGTTACAAAGACATAGACTCTAACCAAGTGTCAGTACCAGGAATGAGAAATTTTTCTAGTGGTTGGTCAGGGGACTTAAAAAAAAAAGCCAACAACCACACACACACACACACACACACACACACACACACACTACAGGTTATTGGAATTGTCTTTGGCTGCCTCCTTGAAGTTGAAGGTCACTCCTTATTGCTAAAGATACCATTGCTAAAGATATCTTACACATAGGATCAGGATTTGAGCTGGAAATGATTCAGCTCCTTTCTGAAATGAGACCTCTTTTCTGAAGACTAGCTTTCATTGTACTTGAAGGTGATATACACATTGTCAAGAGAAAAGAGCAATCAATAGTTCTACTGCGTCTATGGACCACAACAATGATGAGTATAGTAAGATATTCCTAAGGGTGCAATAGTGGCACTTATATCTTGGTGGTAACCAACAGAGATCCAACCAACCAACAGTTGTACTGAAGGTCAACTTAATAGGTGAGGAATCATGTCTGGTACTGTAAATCTTGCCAATTGTATATGATTAATGAGGTCATAAATCTTAAAGGAGACCCTGCTACTTTTCCATACCTATATAACTGCACTCTAAAATTTTTCCTTATATCCACAAATACATGTAGATTTCTCGTCTCATCAAGGAAGCTCCTTTGTCAGCAGAAGGAGACCATTATAGACAACCACAACTAGTCAAAATGCAGCAAACAACTGTCTCTGGGGTGCTTACCCCAACTAATTCATTTATAACATGATTGCTGCATTGCACCTAAGATCCAGGGAGCATGTAGAATAGGGATGGAAAGATTTATGACTTCCAACTAGTGAATATACAATAAAAATGCAATATATATATATTAGAAAATTATTCAGCTAGAAAGAAAAATGAAATCATGAAATTTGTAAGTGGATGAAACTATAAAAGATTATATTGAGTGAGGTAACACAGACCCAGAAAGACAAATGCTACATGTTCTTTCTTATCCATGGTTGTTGGCTTCAAATCCTCAGACATGAATGTATAAGCTGGAGTAGCCCCAGAAACTTTGACTAAATAAGTTAGGAGGTGAAGGTTAATTTGAGAAATTTAACTTGTGATATCTTTAAGTTTTGACTGTTGCTTGTATAAGAAGACAATTTGTGACTGTTTTGGAAACATTGATATGAACATTAAAGAAAGGGACAAGAAAAGTGTTTCTAAATTTCTTATGACAGTAATTGCCCTACCTATATAGTTTCAAATCCTCAAAAACCCCTAGTGTTGTTAATTTCTACTTGTGCAAATGAAACTCCATGAGACTCTTTCAGAATTGCATTCAATGACTGTATCAGGATCTGATAGGTCAATATTTAATGACTTTAACAGGGGCATATTCAGGCTTAGAACTAGTGGCAAGGAAGAGAAAATAAATGCAAAAGAAGAAAGGCAATTTGTTACAAATTTAATGTAGCAGAACATGATTGAAGCATACTCATCCATGACATGTAATTTCCTTTCTTAAAAGGGTTAGTGGAATACTGGGTTGTGGAAGTCTGTGATTTCACTGCTGAGGGGTTTCTTTGCCAATGGCTTATGGTTTCCAAAAGCCACACCCACTGGAGTCTTCACAGAGGGTGGGTTTAGAGTGCTGGAACAAACGCCTTGGATAACATAGGGTAAAGTCAAGTGACATTTCCTCAAATTTCCAACAATTTGGGTCCCTGTGCTTTCCCTGTCTATACAGATTCAGAGGCCCAGCTAGTGACAGTGAATGGGCACCACAGAGGAAGGAGAGCCTTCCATTCTTAGGTCACTTTACTTTCTTTTTGAATTTCTCTTTTTCCTATCTCTCTGTGGAATGCAACTAAGACCTTCCTGGTGGATGCTGAGCCAGTCCTGGTGGGTGGGGCTAGGCAGATTACAGCTCATTCAGAAGTACAAGAAACCCATTGAAGGCCAGTCACTCAGTTTCTTTCTTCCTCATTCCAGAGCATCCATGGCTATGGATAGTGCCTAGGAAGTGGGGGTGCTCACCAAGCTGTGTGGAGGCCTCCCCATCAATAACTGTTATGACAGCACCACACCTCATCATCCCCATGTGTATCCAGCTGCCTGCATTTGTTGTGTTGCTATTAATTAGGAGTCTTTCTACTTGCTTTCTTCCCATCATCTGCTTCCTGGGACATCTAAGACATAACCACCTTCAGTGTTTCAGGGGGACACTGCCCAAGCGAGGCAAAGGCAGGTGACACTCCATATCGAAACTTTATTTAAAAAAGTCTGTTTAATCTTAGCAGATCCTAAGATTGCTGAAATCATTTATATCATAAAATGGTCATTTGATTAAGATTTGAGAGAGGATTGCTAATGAGTGATTTTCATCTGGGAGACTAAAAATGCACTGCTATGCTTTACAAATTACTTCAGGGGCTTAGGGGATAGTCCAGCAGGTCAAAGTACTTGCTGTGTAAGCATGAAGACCAGAGTTTGAATCCTAGTACCCATATAAAAAGCTAGGAGTGGCCATATGTACCAGTAAGACCAGAGCTAGGGTGACAGGAGGATCATTGGGGCTTGGATTGGCTGTCAGCCTAGCTTCAAGTCCAGTGAGAGACCCTCAAAGGAGTAAGATGGAAAGAGATAGAGCAGGAAACACAATGCCCCCCTCTCCCTCTCCCTCTCCCTCTCCNTTATTTCAGATAGCACACAAATCAGAGAGGTTCATTGTTTTACAAGGTCTCTCTAGGGAGCACTGGAAGACCCAGAACTCCCTGTGTAGACAAGCTCGGCCTGGAGCGCACAGAGATCTATTTGCCTCTGCCTTTCAGGTGCCTGGATTAAAGGCATGTGTGCCACCAAACCCACATTACAAGGTCTTTTATTTTAGGAAAATATAAAGTTATTTTGAGAATCTGTGACGCTTAATAACCCAAGTTATGTTCTTATAAAAATAGAAAAATTCACATTTAGAGTTTGGTTCTTAGCAAGCAACATGTAAATTATCCTTAGCTTTATGTAATAGTCTTAAACCGAAAAAAATTATCTGATACATGAAATACTAAATTTTTAGAATTCTTCAGTTATGTACATAAACAATCCAGGAAGAAATGGTCTGTTTTCAGTGGCTTTAGTCTTCCATATATGTAGCTGATAATGTGCTCTTGCATTTAGTACTGGTTGTTAAATATAAATTGAGTGTGTACCTGGGAACTTTAATTTATAGATATCTCCTCTCAGAGAATATGGAGTACCAACACTGTCCTCTTATTACTCAGAGTTTTATCGCTGGCTTGAAATTGACCAGCTAAATGACTGTCACGAGTAACACAGAATGCTGGAAAGCCGAGCACTGACTTATTAGGGCATAAAATGTTGGAGGGATCATTGAGGTGTTTAATATCATGACTGGCTCCGCTTGTTTTCTCATCACATTTGATGGAAGAACCAGCCAAATCCAGCGAATGAAACGTTATTACACAAAACAGTGTCATTTCTATACATGTGGGCCCCTCTCATCTAGTATAGATCATTTCAGATCATTTTGGAGGCACAGCTTACTCTTCTCCCACACAAGACACTCAGATGAATAAAATGTAAAAGACCTGTCGGCTCTCCAGTTGATAGAATGCCGGCCGAGATACTGAAATTAAGCCAGTGACATAACTTTAATGCAATTTTCTTCACTACCTCCTCCCCCCACCCCCATCTAGCATACCATATAAGAAAAGAAAGGAAAAAAAAAAAACTAGAGGGGGGGAAATCGATTTTAAAGAATGCTGGGGAGAGAATGACATTCAAGGTCTGAAAGCCACCAGAGACTGAAGATGAGAGAGAAGATGTCCTGGGTAGTGAAGGGACACCCTGAATAGTGTGGAGTTGGGAGCCAAGTGTCTGCCTGCAAGCATCAGACTTGCCTTTTGCGGATCTGGGTAAAGGAACACTCTAAGGCTTAGAGCTCCTTGCCTCCTCTGGACTTTACTGAGCTGTCCACCAGGTGGCAGTAGGAAACCAAGTTTGTGCACAGGTGAACTGCCTTAGCCTTGGGGAGAGTTCTGTGAAGAAACTAGTCTCCTGCGATTCTGTTTCTCAGTCCTGAGTTGTTGAAGCAAAAGAGAACTTTCAGCTTTCAGATTAGCTTGTAAGAGAACATGCCATTTTGGAAACCCACCACAACCAAGGCCACTTAGGTAGCTAGCATCTGGGCTGGAGCACTCTCTAGTGTTCCAGTCCTGTTGGTACCAAGCCTGATACAACCGGTTCAGCTCTTGCCCATAGCCTCTCAGCTGCCACGTCTGTGGCTCTGCTTACCCCATCCATTGGTATTTAACTGGTTTCATAGCTTTCACCATCAGAGTTTCCCCATAAGCCCATTTTCCCACATGCATTAATCTTTACATGTACCCCCAAACTCTATTGTTTTATTTTATGCTTGGGAAAAATGACCTCCCCTCTGTGACTCTAGTTTCCTTGAGATATCTTTCTTCTTGACACCTGTCCTCTGAGACTCAGTTTGGATATCAGATGTTCTGTGAGGCTTTCCTACGAGCATTCCCTGACCCAATCAGAAGCCCACTTTGGAATAACCTAGCACACTCAGATTAAGATGCTGACTTCTTCACATGCTTGTTTATTGTTGTATCTGGATATCTCACATATCTTTAAGGAAAGCCTTCTGTTTCGTTCTTTTTTTAGAGTATGTAGCATGCTCACAGCAAAAACGGTCAATTACTAAATACATACCACACGTGTACATGGTTTACACCTCTAACATCCTACCCTATCTCTGAAACCAACCTTATTTCTTTTGTGGAAGAGTGCAACAAAATACCTATATAATGAGGGAAAGTCACGTGACTTTGGGGATATATTTCTGGTTTTGTAAAGGAAGAAACCTGACGAGAGAGATAGTCAGGATCCACAAATTTCAATGTTGTTCTCTCCCTTTCATTTCCATTTTATAATTGTCATCAGTGATATCAACAAGGGCATTCCTAGATAACATATCCTTTGCATAGTGAAGGTTTAAAGTAAACAGCTCTGTAATTACTACTATTCTCTAGGGAGGCATGGGTATAGGGTTATTCATGATAATCATGCCAGTTTTTACCTATTCCTTGGAAACATGGATACTAAAAGTTGCTAATTTGGATGGCTGAGTTTATCAATCAACCTGAGCTGGGGTTGGATGCAGGACAAGGAGCCCTGACATGTTAGCATCCTAACACAAGTGCTTGTCTCTTGAGTCTGCTCCATGTCTGCAGCAGTACAACTTCTGCTGTTTTTACATCCTCAGTCTGGAGTGCAGGGTGGAGCCGACAGAATCTCAGTGATGACGGATGCAGTTGACAGATGCAAAGGAAACTTGGTAAGGTGGATCCTAAGGGCTTTAGGCTCAGAGAGACACATGCTATTTCTGCTTCTGCATCATAGAACAAAGAAAGTCACCTGGCCATAACCCCATTCAGCTCAAGGAAGAGTGACATGCAACCCAATCCGATAATTAGGGAAAGAAACCTAGAAACTGGTGAAGAAGATAACATATACTTAGTGAGAAATATTCAAAGCATAGAG
Organism: Mus minutoides; assembly: GCA_902729485.2. NCBI lineage: Eukaryota > Metazoa > Chordata > Mammalia > Rodentia > Muridae > Mus > Mus minutoides. The sequence goes on along the minus strand of CACVCL010020517.1, from coordinate 9,414 downwards.
AACACCTGACAGTCAGTGGGAGCAACTGACTCTCTAAGGTTTCCTTCTGTAAACTGACACCTGCTGAATAAAGCTATTGTTTCCCTTGGAAACTTAAACAAATGTGACAGAGAACAAATAAATGTTGAAATCTAGATTTCAAATGCATTCACCATTTTTAGACAAACAATATAAGTCTCTCTGGTATAATCTTAGGTTTTATATGTGAAGGAATTTATTTTGGTAATAAAACTTGGAAGAAAAAGAAGTCAGAATAAATCACCTACAGCATGTTGAATTTTATTTTTAAATAAATTACAATGTATGCCAACTAATTGGGAGCTTGTATGTGTGCACCTAGGAAGACACTTGTTTATTTTCTATTTTAGGCTAATTATAATGAGATGCAATTAGCCAGGTGATACTTTTATTGATGAGATCATTCAATCAGTCAGTATAACTATGCTGCCTTATTCAGTCTTAAGGTATAGCTTTATATCTAGAGAAAAAGAAAATTCTATTTATGTAACCAGTCTGTTAGTCTATGTCTTTTTATTGGGGAATTGAGTCCATTGATATTAAGAGATATTATGGAAAAATCATTGTTGTGTCCTGTTAGTTTTGTTGTTAGAGTTGGGATTCTGTTCATGTGGCTATCTTCTTTTAAGTTTGTTGAAAGATTACTTTCTTGCTTTTTTTACAGTGTAGTTTCCCTCTTTGTGTTGGAGTTTTCCCTTTATTATCCTTTGAAGGGCTGAATTTGTGGAAAGATATTGTGTAAATTTGGTTTTGTCATGGAATACCTTGGTTTCTCCATCTATGGTAATTGAGAATTTTTCTGGGTATAGTAGCCTGAGCTGGCATTTGTGTTCTCTTAGTGTCTTTATAACATCTGTCCAGGATCTTCTGGCTTTCATAGTCTCTGGGGAGAAGTCAGGTGTAATTCTGATAGGTCTGCCTTTATATGTTACTTGACCTTTTTCCCTTTACCGCTTTTAATATTCTTTCTTTGTTTTGTGCATTTGGTTTTTTTTATTATTATTTTCTAGTCCAAACTATTTGGAGTTCTGTAGGCTTCTTGTATGTTCATGGACATCTCTTTCTTTAGGTATGGGAAGTTTTCTTCTATAATTTTGTTGAAGATATTTACTGGCCCTTTAAGTTGGAAATCTTTTTTGTCTATACCTATTATCCTTAAGTTTGGTCTTCTCATTATGTCCTGGATTTCCTGGATGTTTTGGGTTAGTATCTTTTTGCATTTTGCATTTTCTTTGATTGTTGTGTCAATGATTTTTATGGTATCTTCTGCACCTGAGATTCTCTCTTCATCTCTTGTATTCTGCTGCTGATGCTTGCATCAATGGCTCCTGACTTCTTTCCTTGTTTTTCTATCTCCAAAGTTGTCTCCCTTTGTGATTTCTTTATTGTTTCTACTTCCATTTTAGATCCTGGATGGTTTTGTTCAATTCTTTCACCCATTTGGATGTGTTTTCCTGTAATTCTTTTAGGGATTTTTGTTTTTTCTCTTTAAGGGCTTCTACCCGTTTACCTGTGTTTTTCTGTATTTCTTTAAGGGAGTTATTTATGTCCTTCTTATAGTCCTCCATCATCATCATGAGAAGTGACTTTAGATCCATGTCTTGCTTTTCTGGTGTGATGGTGTATCCAGGACTTGCTATGGTAGGAGAATTGGGTTCTGATGATGTCAAGTAACTTTGCTTTCTGTTGCTTCTGTTCTTATGCTTGCCTCTCGCCATCTGATTATCTCAAATGCTCCCTGCTCTTGATACATCTGATTGGAGCTTGTCCTTCCTGTTATCCAGATTGGATCAGAACTCCTCAGAGTCCAACTTTCTCTGTGATCCTGTCATCCTGAGATTCTGGGTGTATCAGAGTTCTTGGCAGTCAAGCTTCCTCTGAGACCCTGAGATCCTGGTGTAATCAAGCTCCTGGGATCCTGGGGTCTTGGGATTCTGTGATCCTAAGATCCTGGGCATGTTAGTCCCTGAAAAATGGTACCTCTTCTGGGGACCGTGGGGCTGTTTGCTGAGTTAGAAACCAAGGTAGACGACTGCCAACTGGAAGGAAACTGAGCCACTGGTTGGGCAGGGCTCCCGTGTCCCAGTTCCTGCTGGCCCCAGGCACTCCCCGTGGTGTTGGAACAGATGTTGTGTTCCACTCACCAGTGATCCTAAGATCCCAGGCATACTAGGGTGCCTGGGGAGTGGAGAGTCCTCTGGGGACCATGGGACTGTCCACTGAGTTTGAGCCCAAGGTGGGCCGGCCAACAAAATTCTAAACAATCAGTATAAAAAAGTTGGGTAAAACTCTGATAGAGCATTTTGAATCTTTTTTTCTAGGTGCTTCTCAAAATTGGAAGAGCTGCCATTTATGGCCTATGAAATGTTCTGAGAGCAAAACAGATACTATTGGGAGAAGAAAGGAGGTGCAGATATAAAAACTTGTAGAATGAGGAGATAGCTCAGTGGGTAAGAGTTTTTACTTTGAAAGCAAGAGGACTTGAGTTCATATCTTTAGCACTCACATAAAAGGAACAATGACCTTAAGATTCAGGGAGAGACATTGTTTTCTTTTCTTTTTGTTTTTTCAAAAAAAAAAGTAGACAGTGATAGAAGACACTTGATACCCCCTTCTGTCCCTCACAAAGGCACATATACCTCCATCCATGTATGTGTACACACTATACACACTTGTACAAATATACTACAATATACTAACCACCACCACACATATCTAAAAATAAGCAATATGCAAAGGTAATCTATAAAATTAAAACATACCTTTTAGGACCACAGATAAGCACATGGTCAGAATTCTATGACCCTTTAAATCTGGATAGTAACTTTTGGATGGCTGGCATGCACTATAGTCACTTGAAAACCTGAAGAAAAATCAAGCATTGTGACTCAGGCCATTCTGTTCAGTCTCTTCACCCTCATGCATGTAGAGCTTGTGTTTTTAAAACTATCCATGCAGGTAGATTTATATCAAGATGTCTTGTTTCAAATTCATCATTTATATTTGCTACACTGACTGCATTTGGCAAGAGATGAAGGGTACCGTAGAGATGGAGAGGGAGAAGAGAGCCACGTAGCTGGTGATTAGGGCGAACTTACAAATCAGGGTTTCTCTACTTTGGCATTATTGACATTTTAGGCTTGACATTATTTGTCATAGGGTGTTGTCTTGGGCAGTATAAATGCTTAGCAGTACCTCCAGCCTCTACTTACCAAGAAGATAGCATTATATATCCTGCAAGGAAACTTTGTCAAGTGCTTCCAGGAGGAAACGTAACCTATAGTTGAGGACTACTGTTTTACATTGAGAATATTTTCCCATCTTGAATTTTGCTAAATTTTTAGAGAAACTTCTGTCATTTCTTTTGAGACAGGGTCTCAGGTAGCTCAGGCTGGCCTCAAAGTTTTCTATGCTCCAAAGGATGGCCTTGACCTCCTGATCCTCTTGACTCTACCTCTTGAATACTAGAGATACAGGCATGCACTTCACAACCAGTTTTATATGTGCTGGTCTTTGTGCATGCTATGCATACACTGTATCAAAAGAGCAGCATCTCCAGTCTAAGAAGCTGTGTTTCAACCTTTAATTTAATTTTAAACCTTCTATGGCTACTTACACTTTCATTTTATTCAGCTGCAAACACCATTTACATTTATACTTGTAACTCCTACTTACTATAGATAAATATAGTAATTCACATTACCATTAAGGGACATGTTTGAAGATCTCTAACGGATGTCTGAAATCCCACCAAACCATATACACTGTATTTTGTCCTGAATATATGGCAGTGTTGTCACAGAGAGCTATAATTTATGTCTTCCCATGTTTATAAACTAGTTTTTTTATTTGAATCATGTCTTACTCTTGTGATTTGGGGTCATTATTAACATAAGAATGAATTGAACCCAATGTGAGATACTTTGTCAGGTAATTTAGTAATTAAGATGGCTACTAAGTAACTAAAGGGAAGGTAGTATATACAGTGTGGATATACCAGGCACTGTGAAATTTCATTATTCTCAGAATACTATGGAATTTAAAATGCATAGGTTTAAAGAAGGGGCTAGAGAAAATACCCAAGGAGCTAAAGGGGTCCGCAACCCTATAGGAGGAACAACAATATGAACTAACCAGTACTCCCAGCACCCCCCAGAACTGTGTCTCTAGTTGCATATGTAGCAGAGGATGGCCTAGTTGGCCATCAATGGGAGGAAAGGCCCTTGGATTTGCAAAGATCATATGCCCCAGTAGAGGGGAATGCCAGGGCCAGGAAGCAGGTGGGTTGGGGAGCAGGGTGAGGAGAGGGTATAGGGGACTTTGGGGATAGCATTTGAAATATAAATAAAGAAAATATCTAATAAAAAATGAAATGAAAAAAATGCATGGGTTATTTATTTCTATTACTTTCCAGTTAATATTTTCAGAGTATAATAAGTTATATTCTAAAGTGAGGAGTAGAAGCTTTTCTGTAACAATAATTTAAAGCTGGGGATAAAATAGGAAGAAATTTGTGAAATAACCATAGAATAACTTCAAATATATTTTTTGACCTTAACCAGTTCAAGACCAAATTCTTTATTATTATTATTATTATTATTATTATTATTATTATTATTACACTTGAAGAAAATGGGCAAGAAGGGAAATTCCTGTGGGAAGAAGATTTCTTCACATTGAGTTAGAATCTTAACCTACTATAAATTATGTAACCAAAGGCTTCCAGCTCACTATTCAGGAATGTTGGTCAAGTAAACTTAATTTGTTAGTCGAACCCTAGATTTATCTCTGTGACTTAGAGCAAGTGTATTGTTTGTGGACCAAGTGTGAGAGGTGAAAAGCAGGACAATAAGAAGTTTAGATGTAAACAAAGTGGGAGTGGAGGTGTTACTTAAATCTGAGGTAGATGGTTTTGCCTAAATGTTTCAGTATCATGGTCCAGCCTCATAGAAAGCTACTTTATGTCTATGGGATCTCCATGTGGCTAGCTTGGAAGATGTACATGTCTTTTGAATATATGGCAGTGTTGTCACAGAGAACTATAATTCATTTCTTCCCATGCTTATGAACTGGTTTTTTATTTGCATCATGTCTTACTCTTGTGATTTGGGGGTCATTATTAGGGTAAGAATGAATTGAACCCAATATGAGATACTTTGTCAGGTAATTTAGTAGTTAAGATGGCTACCAAGTAACTAAAGGGAAGGTAGTATATACAAAGATGTCTTTGCCATCACAGAAGTATGAGAATACTATGGTTCTCTCTCAGGTGATGCATGAAGCTTCCCCTTCTGCTCATCACCAAGCTTTCAGTACATCAAACTCTATCGGCAGTTTCCTCCTCAGGGATCATTCATGAATCAGTAGAGACACTTTAGTTCTTACAAGTAGAGGGGGGAAATGTTCAGTTATTGAACTAAATACTCCAGCCGTCACAAGCCAGTTCTCACCAGTGACTTGCTAGTTAAGGCTGAGGCCCTGTGCAGGCCACCATGCTCATCTCTTAGATCAGGGGTTTAATGACCAACAGTCCTAAAAATAGTTACTTCAGAACACATAAAATTTACATAAAACTTAATATTTAGTGTCTACAGAAAAGGTTTTACTAGAACACAGTAGCATCTAGATTACCCTTGTCTGTTTCTACAATATAGCTTCAGAGTTGAACAGTTGTGACAGAGACCACCTGGCTTACAAGGCCTGAAGTATTTACTATCTGGTCCTTTAAGGAAAACATAAATTTGCTGATCCCTCCTGTAGATACATATCAGATGAGCTGTTAATGTGGATAGGTAATATGGCATATTTTAGCTCCTGCTACTTGGGGTTATTAAGTCTATTATTTTCCAAAGTTACAATTGAGGGTGGTTGGAGGTATGAGGAAATTCGGAAATATCATTACAAAGTTACAGTTGTGACAATAAATAGATGTGTGGAGGGCCCAGGAGGATGTACCATGTGACAGACATCCTGAAAGGAAGATAACTGTTTACTTGGTTGGCTAATATGCCCCTTGGATGAGCAAGCAGGGTCACTTGGAAGGAAGATTAGAGTATTGTGCGGCAGCTTGGAAGTGTTTCTAGGAACCAGTGAGCTCTCCCTGAAGCGTGAACTGCAGTGTACGTTTTAAAATGCTGTCTGAACTTTCTTCTTTTAAATGAGCCCCAAGCAGGTTGTGGCAAATTAAGGAGTTATATGCAGAATCTATAAGACTTATTGATAGTGGAGATCATGGGGGAGCTTCACAAGATAAGAATTTATGGGAAAAGAATCAACATTTTCAATTTGCACCTTCAGATGTGATATAAGAAGATTTCTCTGCTTGTGGGAGAGCCATCAATGGAGCCATAGCCTCAGAAGCTGCCCTGATGGGGGTTGCAGTTTTAGAGTATTTTCTCCTACCCACTTTCCTCAAGATGTTGCCTTTCCTCCACCCACGCCTGTGGCATTAGATATTTCAGCCACATTCTAAATAAAAGCAGAACTTTTCCTGTGTCGCATGGCATGGAGCTATTTGCTCTTGGTCTTATATGATGGGATAGGTTTAAGAGACATGAAATCGAGGAGAAGGGGTTCTACACTTGATGTATGAGACACTTGCCATTAACGGCATTAGGAAGTCCTTTGATTTGGAAATAGAGAAGGCCAAGTTCTGTTTAGTCACAGTGGGAAGAGTTTTTTTTTNTTTTCCTGTGTCGCATGGCATGGAGCTATTTGCTCTTGGTCTTATATGATGGGATAGGTTTAAGAGACATGAAATCGAGGAGAAGGGGTTCTACACTTGATGTATGAGACACTTGCCATTAACGGCATTAGGAAGTCCTTTGATTTGGAAATAGAGAAGGCCAAGTTCTGTTTAGTCACAGTGGGAAGAGTTTTTTTTTTATTATTAGATATTTTCTTAATTTACATTTCAAACATGAACTAACTAGTACCCCTGAGCTCATGTCTCTAGCTGCATATATAGAAGAGGGTGGCCTAGTTGGCCATCAGTGGGAAGAGAGGCCCCTTGGTTATGCAGACTTTATATGCCCCAATACAGGGGAACGCCGGGGCCAGGGGGTGGGAGCGGGTGGGTAGGGTAGCAGGGCCGGGAGGGGGGAGGATAGAGGGAACTTTCTGGATAACACTTGAAATGTAAATGAAGAAAATATCTAATAAAAGTTGGAAAAAAAAAAAAGAAAACCTTACTATCCAGTGTTGATTGTGGCATGTTCTGTTCAATGTATGGGCATGTCTATACTTCTCACTTTTATTAAAAATTGATGAGATCAATTGCAAGAAAGAAAAAAGGATGGGAGCAAACAAAGGAGGAATGAGGGAGAGAGGAAGGAAGAAAGGATAAAAAAAGTGGTTCTGTGTTTTAAAATGCATTGATTTTATCATATTGGGACTATGTGAGGATTGCTTAACATCTCTGAATTAAAATAATTTCTAATTTATTTGCCTAGCATTGCTGAGGTGTAAGAAGAATCTATAGTGTCTATCTAATTAACATTACCTCTCCCAGTAAATAAATATAGGAGTTTTAGGATAAAAATCCCTTATAATGTCAGAGAATTCAGAGGTTAAAAAAGTCCTTTCAAATATATATTCAAATCTTCAACAGGCGAGCACCTCCACTTGCTGAACTGTCTTGATGGCTTCTAAGTGCACCAGTTTTGGTGAGCTCAATAAACCTATACAAATCTCAAGAACAACAAAGTCCAGGATATCAAACCACATCAAGCCAGGGTATGAGGGAAGCCACAATGATGTCTATGGTAAAACCCTGGCTGAGTCACCCTCAGAGGGAAAAAAGACACGGTAGCATATAAAGGAAAATGATATAAATGACGTAATCACGGCAAACCAGAACTAAGGGCGCATCTTCAGAATAAGAAATCAAAATCAAAACATACCAATACTGTCACCTTTGAATTCTGAACTCAGTGAAGATACCTTTCAAAAGCTATTGTCGGTTTGGTCTAAATTTTCTGATTCATTGATCATGCTTCTAATTGTCATTGCAAGCATCTATCACCTACAATTACTACCATGATAATCTTTAGCCTTTTTGATTTGTGGTGCTTTTCTTTCAGCCAACTGTATTAGAGGGTCCTCTATTTTTTAAGAGAGGGCTCTGGACAGACATATCTTCCCATCAGAACTTGGACCTGGTGATATTCTGATCATCTATCATTTCGGTCATTGAATTTATGTTAGTTTAGCCATTAGGTTTTAGCTTTAACTTTTTTAATTTAAGAATTTAAACTCTAAAATAAATGGGAATTATTTTTGTGTGGTGTTTCATGTGATTTTACTTTATAGGACCATTATAATTTCTTACTACAAGGCATTTAAACGACAGCCTACAAGCTCCCCACACCCCCGGCACCAGGAAGTGATAAAATGGCCTGGCATGGTGATTAGCACATGCAATCCCATGCTTGGGAAGCTGAGGGAGGATGCTGTGAGTTCATGGCCAGTCCGAGCTATGCTGTCAATTTGAATTCATGCTGGAGTATAAGTTTCAGAGTGAGATCCTGTCTCAAACCAAACCAAACCAAACCAAACCAAACCAAACCAAACCAAACCAAACCAAACCAAATAAAACAAAACACAAAACAAAGTGATGAATTTATTCTGAGCATTTCATTTAAGTATTAGATGAATATGTATAGTCTTTATTTCCATGTTCACACCCTATCAATTTTAATCAAATTTATTAATCATGTATTTGAAAACCTTGATTTTTGGGGGGGGAGGGTGGTAAATGGTCAGTTCTGAAAGCAGTATTACAATTCCCTTCAATGTTGGTGTCTGAACTTCCAGCTATTTTTGCTGTATATATTTTAAAAGTATTTGTTAGATCTTTTCAAGTTTGGAAATGGTATGCTTTCCTGAAAAATTAAATTTATTTGTACAATTCCACGACCCTCTCTATTGCTACAAGGCCTTGTTTTAAAATCTACATATTATCCAATATTATTGTACTCATCCAGCTTCTCCTAGTTTTCACAAACCTCTTACGTCTTTTTGAATCATTCCTTTCAAAGTTCTTTGATTTTAGATGTGATGATGATGATTAATTATTCAATAATATAAAACATTACCTCCTTTTACATCACATCTGATTGGTTTAATTAACTCACTGATGTGACTAGTACACACATTTGTTTTCCTTTATATATAAACATGTATTTAAGAGAGAATTGAGCACACATTGAAGGAGTTACAGAGATCATGTGTGAAGCTGAATCAAAAGGATGGACCAACCAGTGACTGCGGCTGCCAGGGATCCTTCCCATAATCAGCCACCAAAAATAAACACTATTGCATATGCCAGCAAGATAATGCTGAAAGGGCCCTGATATAGCTGTCTCGTGGGAGGCTATACCAGTGCCTGGCAAACAC